>LGTU01000268.1:0-37734 GCA_001314425.1 Phytophthora pluvialis
TCGAATTAGTATTTCTCGATCGTCCCGTCACTCTCTCGCCAGCGCTTCAAGCGAGATTCGCCATCGAACAAAAATTAATGCACGCAGACAAAACAATGCACGCAGGCAATAAAATGCCATCAATACACTGCAGATCCGGACCCGACCAGATCCTCAAATCGCTCCGCATACTACAAAAGCATCTCTCAAGTTACCGTAATACAGTACCTTTCACGATATTCATCTTGCCGATTCGATCCGACAATTTTAATCACTCGTGGCTAAGCCGTGTCCAGTCGACATACGGTCTTTCTTATCGCATTTTGATTGGAAAAATCAGCTACTTGCACATCGAGACCAGATGCTCGCTGGCAGTCATCGCGAGTGTTTAACGCGTGCCCCAGCTTGTGCGGTTGAATTCCTACCGCTGCCATTGCAGCTTTCGCCATCGAGGGCGAACATCTTGAGGAATCGAGCCCCGACTTCATTACGAAGCGTGTTGCACAAGGCGATTCGATGTGCAGACGATTCGCCCCCAATTTCCCACCGTTACAAAATGTGTCCGCGCTCTTGCTAGCGCTTTCGCTAGCTGCCTCTCTGCACGCCGTCTCGGCCAGTCCAGCGCTGCGCAGTGACAATGACAATGACTACGCCACCGCCCGCAGACTCAGCACCTCGCACGTCGATGCAGACACGACCATTCCATTCAACTCGTGGGGCAACGCCATCGACACGCTGCAATACGGACTCGCCTTCGTCGTCGTGCTCGTGGCCGCACACCCGCTCGGACTCTTCTTCCCCAAGCTCTTCAAGCTGCCGCTCATCACGGGCTACCTCGTCATCGGCATCATCGCTGGACCGTTCGTCTCCAATCTGCTCACGGAAGGTCTGGTGGACATGCTGTCGAACTACGTGAGTGCGCTGGCGCTGTCCTTCATCTCGTTCCAGGCGGGCCAGGAGATCTACCTGCCGGAGCTGCGTCCGCAACTCAGGTCCATCATGATTCTGCTCGGTGTGCTCTACGTGACGGCCATGATCGTCCTGACGGGCGCGGTCCTGCTGGCGGAGGAATCCTTCTTCTACAGCAACATGTCGCTCAACTGTCAACTGGGCATCGCACTCATGTTCGGATCCATCTCCGTGCTGGGCTCGCCCGCCACCGTGATGGCGATCAAGATCGAGCTGAACAGTGTGGGTCCGTTCACGAGTCTGATGCTGGGAGCGACCATGACGGCGGAATTCGTGGTGCTCGTGTCGTTCTCCATTTCTCGCATTGTCTGCTCCATCTACTGCGCTAAGTTGGATGTGTCCATGCTCAACCTGGCGTTCACGATGAGTATCGTGCTGGCTAATGTGTTGATGGGCGTGATCCTCGCCGGCGTGACGATTCTCATTTTCAAGATCCCGGGAGGAAAGCCGCACGAGCACCTCGACCACGACGGCGACGCTGGCATCGCTGGACGTGGCGTATCAACGTTCATCAGTCGGAGGACTGACCACAAGATGGCCTCGGTGGATCGTGACATGGCACCTCACCCGCACAACGCCTACAATGAGGACGTTGAGACGAAGAACTCGTCGTCATGCTGGACCACGAACATGGCCTTGTCGGTGAAAGGCTTCATTTGGCTGTCGATGGGGTACATGTTCTACATCTCCACGACTTTCGTCGCCGAGACAACCGCTGCAGCTTTCAGTTTATCGTGGGAAGTGAAGCTCGAGCCATTGCTCGTGCTCATGATCGCTTCGTGCATCGCTGGACACTACACGGCGATCCGTCACGACATGCACGTGATTTTGGACACCGTCGCGCCCTACATGTTTTTGCCGTTCTTCGTCATGACGGGCGCGGCGCTCAAGCTGGACCAGGTCGTGGCTGCCATCCCGCTCATGAGTATGTACGTGGGTCTTCGCTATGTGGCGATCTTCATCGCATGCTACTTCGGCGGTCGCTACGTGCTCAAGCTGACGCCGAGGCAGTACAACAACTTGTGGTTGACGATGACACCGCAGGCCGGTGTGGCTCTGGGTCTGGCCAACGAGGTCCAGGCGATGAGCACTGAATCGTGGGCGGCGGAGTTCTCAGCGACGATCGTGGCGGCCGTGGTGGTGAACCAGATCATAGGTCCTGTGCTGTGTGCGATGGGTCTGAGTCGTGCTGGTGAGACTTTGAAGGACCGCTGTGTCGATGGAAGTGCACCTGGTGATGATAGCGATAATACCCTCAAGAGTATTCACAGCGGGAGGTTCAGCAGTATTCACGGCGGCAATTTCAGCAGCGTTAGCATGTTTGACGTTGGTCGACGACTGTCGAGTCCTGCTACGACGCAGGGTAACAAGGACCCTCGATCGCTACTGCCGTTCTACAAGGTTCAAAACGCCGTCGTCATTGGAGACGATGAAGTCGCCTTCGAGGTTGCGCTGGATCTTTCATTGTACGGAGCTCAGGTCAATGTACCTTTACTCGACGAAGATCGTGCCAGCAAATGGCAGAAGATGAACGAGACCATCTTGAAGAGAACTGCCAAGGGAGATCTCATTTCGTACAAGAACACGCTGAAAGACCGCGACACCGCGAAGGCCATGTCATCTGCCGACGTGCTGATCTTCACTGGTGATGCCAACCGCACACGCGAGAACATACACCTGCTCAAGTCGTTGCTAGGGGAGTCTCATCCGCGTATGATTGCGATTGTCCCGGACTGCAAGTTCAGCAAGGAGATGAAGGCTCAAGGTGTGTTGGTCATTCAGCCTTCTATCGCACTTGCGAATATTGCAACTCGCATGGCGCTGCTGGACCAGAAGTTGGCGGAGGCGTTGTCGAACGAGATCAGTACGACGAGTGACTTCAGCACGGCGTCGTACTTCTTGCAGCCAAACGGTGGGTACCGCGATTCGGTATCGGAGTTGTGCTTGGACGGTCGATCGTTGGCACTGGGTCGGAGTGTGGTGAACCACCATTCCGTGGACTATGATCGTCTCGCAGAAGTGTTCGCGGCGGAGAATCTGCCGATGCCGCCCCCTCCTTCCCGTGTGGCCATGTTCGGTACATCCGGCGCGGGATTCGACCCGTTTGCGAGTCACAGAAGCAACAGGTCGAACTTTTTCGTCATGTCCGAAGACCCAGAGCTTGGCGCTAGGATGGCCCCGGCACCACACTTTGCGCGCACGCCTGGAATGAGCCTGTCTCCAACCTCACGCCGAAGCGCTTTCAACGTGTTGCATACCCCGCAAACCCCTGAAATCCGCCAGCCACGAGCAGAGCCAAACGCTGCTGGCAAGAAGGCGTAAGTCCACGCAGAATAGCACGCACAGTGCCATCCGATTAGTCCGAGTTGGCCACAACAAATGCGTAATATAAGCCACTTTCCATTCCTCTCACTGCACAAGACGAAAAGTGCACGTACCCGTGTTTCAGATGCTTGGAAACGATGATCGCATGTTCAACGAGATCTTCGGGCTGCCGCATATTGTCGAACAAGGAATGCTTCAATATCACGAGCTTTCTTATCACCCTGAATGGTCACTCAATTACCGCCACACGTGCGCGGGCAAGGGGCTCCATTAGTGGAATTGACCCGTCTAGATGACATCGCTCGCAGCTCACATTCCAAAGTACTGTAGTACCAACCAGCGAGGGCATCTCAGCACAACAAGAGGATCGCTGAAATGGCGGCCAAGCAATGTTGCTACTAGTTCAGATCTTCTCTGGACACCGTCTCGGCCGGACACAACCATCGAAACACTGCAAAACGGACTCGCACTCTCACGCGCGGTTCGCTGTCCGAGATGCGGTTAGAAAGTCGTTCTTTTTGACCCGGCCGCATTGTAGTGAACCACCACTCGGTGGACTGCGACCGTCTCATGGAGACGTTGGCCGCCGAGAACCTACCCATGCCGCCCCCACCTTCTCGAGGGGCGATGTTCGGCACCTCCGCCGCTGGTTTCGACCCGTTCGCAGCACGTGTTGAGAACATGTCCGCCTACGTCGTGGAAGGCGAAGCAGTACCAGCGCACCACTATCATCATGGCCCGGTGCCAGCACCATCCGCCGAGTAGCTACAGTAGCTGCCCTCTGCCAGACCGCTGTATCACTGTGGCATTGAGCTCTTGAAGCCGCCCAGGGCGGAAGATGATGGTGCTCGCCAGCCGGAGCGGATAGCCAGGGCGCGCGCAGGAATGCCTCCTCGACTCGGCGAGACCCGACTCATGCTGACCTTGCAGCCGGAGTCCATTCCGTCCGTGGTCTCGCCGTCTTGCAGCGTTCGCCTGCACACTGTGCAGTGCACAGGCCCGTCTCGTCAGCATAACTGCGTGTCACAGCTTCGCGCGGAAAGCCCCGCGAAGCTGGAGCGAATGGAGCGAGGGGTGCGACACCACGATTAGCGAGCTTCCATAGGCTGGCCGCCCCCCTGTGTGGGAATATCTCGCCATTTGGCGTTCGGAGAGACCGGGATGGCGACACTCCGAAGCGTTGGCTCACTCCGAAGCGTGGGCTCGCTCCGAAGCGTGGGCTCCATGCACACCATCTCGGAGGGCTACGCGACCCTGGTCACGCCCGTGTCCGTGTCCGCGCAGGAGCCCGACAGCAGCACGTCGTCCACGGAGGAAGGAGGGGACGTGGCCGTGCCCGTGGACCAGGTTCAGCTCAGCGATGAAATTGTCAGTGACAGGTCGGCTGGAGTCGCCCCCGAGCAGGCCTCGTGCAGGAAGGCGCTGGACAAATACGCCCCCGTCATGACGAGCGTCGTCATCGGCGCCTACTTCGGCGTGGGCGTTCGCGTGCTGCTCACGGAGTTCGCCGACGTCATGTACGAGAGTCAGACGGAGCTGCTGGAGCTGCTGGGCTTCGGTTTCTTCCTGCCAAACGTGGTCGGCTGCTTCGTCATGGGGCTGGCCACCCGGATCAAATCGGTGCTGCGCGGTCAATACGAGGCGCTGCTGACCGGTGTCACCACGGGCTTCTGCGGCTGCTGCACCACGTTCGCGAGCTGGGACCTCGGCGCGGCGCTCATGTTCATCCACGGCCGCTGGCTGAACGCTATTCTGATGTTGTGCGTACACGTGGCGAGCGTGATGGTGAGTCTCCGACTGGGCTTCCATGTGGCCGAGGGCGTCGTGCAGTACTTCACCCTGGTAGAATACCCGTTCCGCAAGCCGCCGGTCCACCTCGGACAGCTCAATCTGGACCTCGAGAGGAACATCAACCACTTCCGCCAGATCAAGATGCACACTTTCGGACCGCTGGTGGCGCGCCGAGTGCGTGCTACGGAGGAGTCCCTGGCTGTCGCGCGCGACTCGTGCAACGAGCTGATGGCGGAGATTACGCAGGTCGAGCACGAGCAGCACCCGATCCGCCACCATAACGTGGTTTGGTGCGTGACGGCGCTCTCCCTGTCGGCGCTTTTCTGGGTGCTGGCGTTCTGCGGCTTCGACAACTACCCAAGCTCGAGACTGCTCGCGCTCTGCTTCGGACCCTTTGGCGCGCTGCTACGCTGGTACTTGTCGCTGTACAACAGCAAGCCTAGGTGCAAACGCTTCCCGCTTTTCACCTTCGTGCCGAACGTGGCTGCGTCGTGTCTGAGCTGCGCGGTGGAGATCGTCGGCAGTGTTGTGTACCAGGACAGTGCGTCTGCATACCGCCATTTCGTGATGTGGGGGCAAGGAGGCGTCATGGTCGGCTTCCTGGGCTCGCTTTCCACAGTGTCGACGTGGGTGAACGAGTTGGACGGCCTCTCTTCGAAGCGCTTGTTCTGGGCCTACCGCTATGGCCTGGCCAGCGTTATCATCTCGCAGCTCGCGAGTGTTTTTATTCTTGGCATGTACGCATCGTACGGCAGCCATCCTCTCATCGGATGATGCTGCTGGGGCAAGTCCTGTGCTGTGTAGTTAGTGCGTCAAGGGAGTCCCGTGCTGTTCCCCGTGGACAATATACGAGGTTGCTGCGAATCAATTCGGCTTGAACGCCGTGTGAATTACCTATCAGCTTGCATCAACGTCACCTGTAACTTCGGCGGAGTGCGGCTCAGTCAGGAGTCCATGTTGAACATGGCACGCATGATAGCGTCGGTATCGTCTCGAAGCTGAGACGATTCCTCGTAGTCGCGGATCTCGGCTTGCATCGACGCCGGAGACGCCTCTCGAACCGCCTGCAGTGCAGCTTCACCTCCTGTGCGCCCGGAACAACGTCACTTCAGCAAAATGGAGGAAATATTATCAGACTTCTCGACCCGTACCAGCAATAACAGCGGCATTCTGCACGGCCGAGACGTGGCGATCCTTAGTCGTCGACAGCATCGACCCCCCGACCCCAATGACCTCCACTAGCAGCCAGTCACGCAACCGAAACGGTCCTTAGTACCCCGCCAAGACTTGCCACTGCTCAGATCTTCCTACAGCCCAGCCGGCTGCCTTCACCTCCAAAGCTACGGAGCGTCTCGGAGCACTTGGCGGCGTCTTCCTCCGACAGCAGTCGACACCTTTTCACGCACACCACGAGCTGCATCAGTCTTCTTTTCAAAGCTCAAGCGTCGTTCGTTCATCCATTTTCCACCCCTCACGTGAAGTTCCTCTGGCCGTTGCTGGAGAACACGCGCAGGAGTTGCCTGCCCTGGACGCACTTGAGCGGCTGCGGGAACGTGCGCTGGAAGAACCTGCCCACCCGCGGGTACACGAGCTGCGCGCTCTGGTTGCTGCCGTCCAGCACCAGCTGCCCGTGTCTCTTGGAGCGCTGGAGCCTCCGTCTACCGCCCGAGGCGTCCTCCATCACGAGCTGCGCGCGGAAGACGTGGCGAGAGGTGGCGGCGGCTTGCGGCATCGCGGTCCAGTGCCAATGCGCGCACTTCAACGTTCGTATCCGCTTTAACCCTTCCAAACGAATAATGAACTCTTTAACTGATACCAGAGGGCATAAGAAATTGGAACGATCCATGCAATCGTACCTAGCCGAGTGTATCTCAACCTGGGAAACGGCTTGGACCGAAGGAGACGACGCCGATGCCTTCCGCTGGCTGGCCGCGTGCCCTGCTGCTGCTGTCGCTGCTCGCTGTGAGCGTACTACCGAGCGTCTATGCACTCGAGCTCCGATGGGAGGACTACTGGGAGACGGCCATGTACCACACGGGCCTGGGCTGTGCGTGACGCTCAACATGTAGCCATCCATGAGGGCTGAAAGCGGAGCTGCTCACTTTATGAACGTATGCTAACAGATCAGTGCACGTTTGCGGACAAGCCGTCGCAAACGGTGCGCCAGCACCTGCAGGAGAACTTGAAGGGCCAGGAGCGAGCCGTGGAGGCGGTGGTGGGCGCGATCGAAGCCTGGGAATTCTCGTACGCGGAGAGAAGAGGATGCACAAGTGTTCGAGTAATGGTCTGACGGACTGTTGGTGCGTTTCTGCTAGGCGGAGCTCTACCAAGGACCGCGCGCCGCTGGTGCTGGCGATCACCGGCCCGACGGGCACGGGCAAGACGGAGATGTCCAACTTGATCGCAGAGGCGCTCTTCAAACGCAAGAAGAAGCTGCCAAACAGCGAGAAGCGCGTGCCGTCCGGACTGCTGATCTTCCGGTGAGTGCGGTGTTGAGTGGCAGGAAGGTTTGCTGTGGGTGTTTTTTTTTGGTGGACTGAAGTATTTGCTGTTGGATGGTGCTGGGTGTAACGACAGTGGAGAGGACTTCAGTGATAACTTCACGAACCCCATCACGGAGTACCACACGCAGATCAAGACGAGGTAAGAACGTGGGGTGACGCAGTACTATGCAGCACGACTCGGACATCTGACTGATATACGCGTGGCGTTTGTTGTTGTTGTTGTTGTTGCAGACTGGCGGAGCACTTGCACCACTGCTCAGGAAAAGCCGTCGTGGTGATGGATGAAGTGCAGAAGGTGATTCCGCATACCCTTGACGGTACGACTCTTTTTGTTTTTCGTCGATCTTTGATATGGTAGATATCTTGACATAAACCGATGTTGTGCAGTTCTCATGGAGGCCGTGAGTGAGAGTTCGCAGTTTTCCTACTACAAGCACGGAGTGACCAAGAACATCGACACCGCCAATGTACGTGAAAACCCCTAGCCGAACTCGGAACAGGAAAATTCTTGATTTCGCTTGCTGTGGTACTTATAGTGCATGCCCATGCAGGTGATTTTCGTGCTGGTGTCCGACATTGGCGTTGGGGAAATGGAGCAGGTCATGATTCAGTACGAAACTCGGGATGAGATACCCACCGTACAGCTCGAAAGGGTCGTCAAGTCGGCCCTAGACTACCAGTGGAAGCGGCTGGACTTTGGCAAAATGATCGACCAGGTGCGTCGTCTTCTACAGCATCGTGTTATTCATAACGCTCACGTTAACGTTAACGTTTATCTGCTCTTTGCTGCTTGGGTTGCAGGTCATCCCGTTCCTGCCTTTCGAGCACCAGCACATCGTGGAGATCATTGCACTGAAGCTGCGGCAGTTGGATGAAAACTACCGCGGCAAGTACTGGCACCGGCTGTGGATCGAGGTGCGTCAGCGCAGCAGCACTCGTGTTGATTGTGCGCATGGCTAACGTCGCGTCCCTCCCTTCCTTGTGCGCAGGACAACATCGCGGACTACATGTCGCGCCTGGACTCGGTGCACTACAAGGTGCGCTCGGCCGTGGTGAACGGCAAGGTCAAGTCCAGCAAGGTGTTCGCCAAGTACGGCGCGCGCGACGTGGAGACGGGTCCGATCCAGCTGCTCAAGTCCAAGCTGCTGCGCTACCTGCGCCCCTTCAACCCGGACGCCGAGATCCGGATATCGCAGGACGCGGACACCAAGAAGATCTCCATCGTGTCCTGCGCGCAGGAAGACGCCACTAAGGAGAAGAAGGCGCCCGACGCGGCCAAGAAGAAGAGCAGCCTCCCTCCTGCAGACGCCGCCGCCAACGATGACACCGCCTTTGTGAACGTCGGCTGCGTCACCAAGTGGTCCGGCCGGTTCGAATAACTATTTTCGTCCAATCATAATCCATATTTTCATCCAGTAATATATCGATATCTTCTTTTAGTAAGGGGGTATTATCGATCATTAGTGAAGAAGCACTAACAACAGTACACAAGCGACAGATACAGGTATGAGCGGACTGGAGTCGTCGGAGATCTGGGGCGCGGACGAGGGGCTGGACCCGGAGATCCTGCTCATGTCGAACGAGGAGCTGCGGCAGCGCATCCAGCTGCTGGACAACGACATCCGCATCATGCGCAGCGACATCCAGCGCATCAACCACGAGAGCAACTCGCAGCGCGAGCGCATCAAGGAGAACAACGAGAAGGTGAAGCTCAACAAGCAGCTGCCGTACCTCGTGGCCAACGTGGTGGAGGTGCTGGAGCTCGAGGACGACGACGACGAGCAGGACGGCGCCGCCACGGACGTGGACGCCGCGCGCCGGGGCAAGAGCGCCGTCATCAAGACGAGCACGCGCCAGACCATCTTCCTGCCCATCCCGGGGCTCGTGGACTCGGCCACGCTGATCCCCAACGACCTCGTGGGCGTCAACAAGGACAGCTACCTCATCCTGGAGAAGCTCCCGAGCGAGTACGACTCGCGCGTCAAGGCCATGGAGGTGGACGAGAAGCCCACGGAGGAGTACAGCGACATTGGCGGACTCGACAAGCAGATCCAGGAGCTCGTGGAGGCCGTGGTGCTGCCCATGACCCACAAGGAGAGGTTCGACGCCATTGGCATCATGCCCCCCAAGGGTGTGCTGCTGCACGGCCCCCCCGGCACGGGCAAGACGCTGCTGGCGCGAGCCTGCGCCAAGCAGACCGACGCGATCTTCTTGAAGCTGGCCGCCCCGCAGCTCGTGCAGATGTTCATTGGCGACGGTGCGAAGCTGGTGAGAGATGCATTCGAACTGGCCAAGGAGAAGTGCAAGGACGAAGGCCGCGGTGGCGCCATCATCTTCATTGATGAGGTGAGGAGTGTGTTGTTGTTCGGGGAGATTGAAGCGGGGTTTGGTGGTTGAGTGCTGACTGACTTGACTGTGCTCGAGTGTAGTTGGATGCCATTGGCACGAAGCGGTTCGGCGGCGAGCAGTCCGGCGACCGGGAGGTGCAGCGCACGATGCTGGAGCTGCTCAACCAGCTGGATGGGTTCACGAACAACACGAAGATCAAGGTGATCGCTGCCACGAACCGTCCTGATGTGCTGGACCCCGCTCTTCTTCGCTCCGGTCGTCTGGATCGCAAGGTTGGTAACACGCTCGCGATAGCCAGAAAGGTTGTCGTGGGAGAGTAGCAAGACTGACGACGTTTTATCTGTAGATTGAGCTGCCGCACCCGACCGAAGAAGCGCGCGCGCGTATCCTGCAGATCCACTCCCGTAAGATGAACGTCGACACAGAAGGTAAGCAAGGAGGAACGGCAGTGGTGCGGTGCCTTCCGAGCTGTGACTAAAGCGGTTCCTCTGTTTATCGGTTTCTGCAGACACCAACTTCGACGAGCTGGCGCGTTCCACCGACGACTTCAACGGTGCTCAGCTGAAGGCGGTACGTGTGCCCTTCTCGCCAGGATTTTGTCGGCGCACAGTCTAATTGTGTTGCTGTGGTGACTTCAGGTCTGCGTGGAGGCTGGTATGCTGGCTCTGCGTCGCGAGAGCAACGTGATTAAGCACGAGGACTTCATGGAGGGCATTTCGGTTGTATCGGCCAAGAAGAAGACCACGCTGCAGTACTACGCTTAGAAAGCTCTGCGCGCAACCAAATCAAAATACTTTGCAAATGAAGCAATTGGGTTTGGGTCGTGCCCCTCCTTGGTCAAGTCGATGACCCTCAAAACCTTTACCGTTACTTATGTAGCGCTGATAAATTGGTGCCGCTTGTGTCTGAAGGTCGTTTTGCTTTCCGTGTTTGGCATCGATCGGAAGTTTTCGTTTTTATTTTCAAGGCGGTTGCGCCGTTTTGAGCATTGAAGAGCGGTGTCTCGCTGACGGATGCCGACTTGGAGGTGATTGGACTGCGGACCGACAGCGCGGCATCCAGCTCAATCATAGTGCCGGTGCTTGGGCTAGTAAAGTGCAAGCATGGCGGACGCCAACGGTGTCCCATTGGACGAAAATTCCTTGCCCCGCAACGACTCGGAAGGCCGGAAAAGGCTCTCGTACGACCAAGCCAAGGTGAATTGACGTCTGGTAGTTGTCTACACTGTTCGATGTCCTCTTTGCTAACTGGAATTGGTGTATGTAAAATGTTGTCTTCGTAGCAATTGGTACGGAAAAGCTCCGCTCATCTACTGCAAATGCTTGACACCAGCAAACCATCACCGACAGAAATGGTAAGGAAAACGAAGTCGTGTCCAATGCAGAAATATTGTGAACTGGCATTTACCAGTATTTGTGCGCTACAGGATTTAGACCTCGACTCGTTTTACTATTCGCGATTGCGTCGCCGGACACAGTTCGCCCAGCAGATCAGCAACACATTAGTGGCTGCGGGTATCCCTGCAGACGCGGTTGCTGCCGGGGCAGAGGAGGCGGCAAGCCCCAGCAAAAGGCGTGGTATTGGCATGACGCTTTCACCCGGGGAGGAGTATGAAAACTACCAAAAGGTGCAGGCTACAATGATGGAGGACGATGTAAACGAGGACGGAATGGACGAAGTGCCCCAGGAAGAGGAAGAGGGAGAGGAACAAGATGAAGATGAACCCTCAGACGACAAAGCACCACCTCTCATTCGGTCACGATCAGCCAACAGCAAAACTCCAAAACATGAAGCAACTGAACGAGAAGAATTGCGAAAGGCGACTGGAATTACGATAAAAAGTGCCCCGGGTCGACGACACGCAGCGCTTCATATCGAACGGACAATTCGCGGCAAGGAAGACCTAGCACAGCCCACAACGTCGATGATAGACCCGCTTGGACGCTTTCGTCTCTTCTGGGATATCATGAGTATCAGCTTCATCTTTTACAACGCTATCGTTTTGCCGGTACGTAAGAACACCGTCAGCTCGCCTCTTCTTCATCCGCTCTGATTGTCGTTTCTTGTGGTGTGAGTTCCGCAGTTCAAGGCATCATTTGATGTGGAGGCGAAGGACAACCCATTCGAAACTGTCCTTGACGTATTCTTTCTCATCGATATGGTACGCTGTTTGATAGAACGTGCGTGGTACTATACCGGCGCGAGGGTTGACAAACTGCTTCGCTTGCCTTGTAGGCTTTGACGTTTAACACGGCAGTCGAGAAGGATGGATCAATTCGCTACAACCGCCGACTTGTAGCAGAGGGGTACCTGAAGACGTGGTTTATTGTTGACCTGATTGCAGCTCTGCCGTACGGCTTCATCTTCACAGAAGACGGCAACTACAGTACGACTCTGCGGAAATCCGTCAAATTACTGCGACTCATTCGATTACTCCGACTGCTTCGCATCTCACGCATCATCCGGCGCATACAGAACGCCATTTTCATCCGATCTACCCTCAGCTCCCTCATGAAATACTGCCTCATGGTGATCTTCATCAATCACTGGTTCAGCTGCACTTTTCACGCTATCGGATCGTCTAATATCGAGCACAGCTGGATCAGAGTACAGGAACTCGAAGAGCCAAAGGCTAACAAATGGGATCGCTACGTCGCCGCACTATACGTCTCGGTCCAGACATTGTAAGGAGTCTTCTTCTATTTCTTTACGTCAGCGTCGCAATTACGTTGATACTAATGGCAACGGGTACTTGTGAACGTGCAGATCTACGATCGGCTTTGGCGATGTGGCTGCGCAAAGTGCAAACGAGCGATTGTTTTGTGTATTTGCGATGATAGTAGGCGGAGGCATTTTTGCCTACGGCATTACCAATGTAAGTATCGGCACTCTGCCGCTGAATGAAGTGCCAGTGTCTTCCACCCTGACCAATACCATGGATTTTTTTTCTGCCAGATTGTTGAGCTCGTGTCAAGTCTGACGATCCAGGAAACGGTCTTCCGACAAAAACTCGACGAGGTGAACGAGTACATGAGTGCGCGCGAGCTGCCTGTGAAGCTGCGCATGGAGATTCGCGAATTCTACCACAACACTCGGCAATCGCGCGAAAGCAAATTGAATTCGGAGCAGCAGATTTTGAACGACATCTCCTCCAAGTTGCGCTCAAAGATCGCGTTGAGCATCAACGACCAGTTCTTGCGCAAATTCCCATTTTTTATAGGCAGTGAACCGAATTTTCTAATGGAGCTCGCACTGAACATGCGGGTAATCCACTTCGCTCCTCTCGAGGACGCTATTATCGAAGGCGAAATTGGCCACGAAATGTTCTTCATTTTTCGTGGCGCCGTGGAAGTGGTAAAGAAGAACGTACGCATTGGAATCTTAGGCGAGAACCAATACTTCGGTGAGATGGCCATCCTGAGCCCCGACAACCGACGCACGGCCACTGTAAGAACGCTTTGCTTCTGCGAGCTACGAATGCTGTCACGAGCTCGATTCCTTGAGGCGCTGGCACTTTTCCCTGGGATGCAAAGCAAGATGGCGCAGATTGCCCAAGGTCGCGCTGCCGCCGTGAACCTTGAACCGGCGAATGAGAAGCAGAAACAAAAGTCGTCGCATTTCAGCGGACGTGACATCATCGCCACAGCAGCAGCAGCACTCACACTATCTCCACCCGCAGTGAAGATGGATCAGAACTCCTTTACTCTGGGGAAGGCGCAGGTTGTTACTCCTGTCAACGTGAACGCGGCAGCGCCAGCAACCCTGACGCCGATTCCTTCCCCTTTATCCAGCTCACCAACTCGCCATTCATCAGCGCGGCTACCTCTTGAACAACGGCCTTCTGAACGATTCACAGCCCACATACGCACACCGACCTCCTTGCGCATAAGTAGCAACGTGCGTCGCAGTTCTGGCAATGTAAGCTCAACTGGAGTCAGCCCCGGCATGTCCATCATGATCGCTGAGGTGGCCTCACTGCTAGAAGAAGCTACTCGTCGGCAGGACTTGCTAGTCACTCAAGTGCTTAATCTGAAGAAAGACTTGGACAGGATACGGATGCCTGTCACAGACATCGCCGAAGCAAAACACACCAATGGAAGCCTATCCGACGTCTTTGCAAACAGTGCCAAGTGAGCAACGGTGCGGATATCAAGATGACATTGACATCTTCAGCAAAATGACATGCTCCAATGATAAGACCGGCCTGTGCAATTCAGCTGTAGCTGGCTTATGAAATTTTTGTCGGTTCCTCCGACTGGAGAGGGACGAGGAACGACTCGACGTCTGCCTTGTCAGCTCCTTCCGCCAGGATCAGTCCCCGTTTCCGCTCGATCTGCTCTTGCAGCTGGTCATAGTGTGCAAAATCGTCCCAAGCACTCGAGCGGCTATCGAAGTCGGTGAAGATAGACAGAAACTCATGGGCCTGAAGAAGACAATACGAATCTTTCGTCAGCTCAACTCGCTTGGTCTGGTACGCACACTCCCAGACGGTCTCACCTCTTCAAACAACACTTCTTCACAGTCCCGACACGACGTAATGGACTTCTTCGTGGGCGTGTTGCTCATCTTGACCCCCGTGAAGACGAAATTGGGCACATCTTTGACCAGCAGCCACTCGACGTGGAAGAACCCCTCGTACTTGAGCTTCTCCCACAGCTGGAACTGCGCGTCCGTCCGCACCGCCGACGTCATGCGAGCCACTCCATTGAAGTGCTTCGTGCCGCACACACTACCAGCCACAACAAGACGGGGAGGGTGAGGGGCTCATAACCTGATTAAAAAAAATCTACGCAATCATGTACCTAAAGAAGAATAAGACTGGCCTCACAGCAGTCAAGTCACTTTGAAACACTTGGTCCAGCAGCGCATTGTGCAGCGTTGTGGTGCTCCAGATGCCGTACTTGAGGCTCTTGTGGAAATTGGCCTCGCTGAAGGATTTGAGCACGAAGCAGCGGCACGTGGCGGACGTGAAAACCTCGCGCACCAGCTCCGCTTGCTGCGTGTTTAGTAGTCGTTTCTCTTCTTCGCCATCTTTCCTGTCTTCGTCTTCTTTGGGCGCGTACCGCGGCGCGAGCTTCGGCCGCCGATTCTTCTTGCAGTGCGTGGCGGAGCTCGTCATCTGCTGGCAGACAATGGATTTGTGTATACCACACAAAATCACGTTTTTATCCTGCATACATATACTGGGTTTATCCTACTTGCATACAGTATTAATGGGCTACTATCCTGTACAGGAAATTACAAGAGCACCAACGTGTTTTTTCTTCTAGCATGCCTGTCATCTGAAGAACAAACCAAGTCATCTGCGCAGCCGCTGCAGCCTAAGTGGGGCCGTGCTTCACCATCGATGGTACTCAAATCAGCCTCTAATGACGTAGAGTTTCCATAATTTGTGCTGCAAAACCATTTCCGATGCTGCCAAAGACAACTCGGCTTTTTGAGCACCATACGACTTGGAAGCTGGGTTTCAATCGTTTCTAAGAGATAAAAGCGCAATCGTTTCACCGTTCGTCAACATCGGCAAACATTTCGGTGGCCTCATCGTGTGATTCAGCTCGACGAAGCTCTTCTTCTTTGTGCGATCCTCTGTCCGTGGACACCAGCACATCTTCAACAGTAGGCGACTCGCTCGAAAGCTGGCGCTGCGACTTGTTGATGGCAGCTTCGCACAACTGAAGCAGCGCATCTTGCTTGTTGCGAGCGAGCACCTGTGTTGCGGTGTTCCCCCCTCGATCCGCTAGCTCAGCGTCGGCGCCCGCTTCCAGCAGTAAACGAGCCACTTCATGCTGTCGTTTCCGAACTGCGAGGAGTAGGGCACTTTCACGTCGAGCTCCGGCCCGGGCATTCACGAAAGCTGTCGCCATAACTTCATCCTCGAGACTCTGCTGCTGCGTCTTCAGAGCTGATAGCAACGCCTTGCAAACGCCAAGTAATCCATTTGCCGCTGCAAAGTGCAGAGGCGTGAAACCCTGGAGGTTGGCAGCTTGCCATTTCTCGGTCTCTGTATCACGGCAACGTCGGGTCTTGGTTCCTGACGTCATTGCTTCAAGCAACAGCAAGGCACTCTCCTCGTGACCATGTTCGCATGCTGATACCAATGCCGAGCTATCTGTTGGTCCATCTAGCAGGGTGTAGTCCGCGTCTCGTTGAAGAAGCAGGGTCACTACACTAGCATGCCCATATCGTGCAGCAAGTAGCAAGGCTGTAGAGCCTCCTGAAGAGACGGTGCTCGTCGAAGTCCCCGAACAAACCGTAGTAACCACTTGCTGGTTCACTGCTGCGCCATGATCAAGCAGGAGCCGAACAATTTCAACGTGGCCATTCATGCTCGCTGCTACTAGTGGGCTCAACCGCACATTCACGTCCGCAGCGGAATTGTACACGACACCAACTTGTTTGTCGATAGCTGGTACGTCGGGCATTGTTTTTACACTCTCCAGAAGCCGTACGGCGACAGGTGTTAGACCCTCGAGACTAGCTAACAACAGAGCAGTCACAGCCTTCTCGTTGCTGGCGTGAGGGTTGGCTCCGTGGCTCAGCAACCAGAGAGCAGCCTCGCAGTGTGCGTACTGCGCAGCAGAAATCAACGGCGTGCTTTCCCACATTCCTCGGATGTTAACCAGCTCTTCGTTGGCGCCTTCTTCACTTTCATCCTCGTGGGAATCTGGACTCCGTGGCCTTGGCTGTTGATATCGCTGCAGCAAGTCCGCCATCTCAGCGACATCTCCGCGTTTCACAGCCTTGAGAAACTGCACACGAAGGTCTGCACGACTCAGCGGATCCTTTGTTGCCGACGTCTTGGAGGTGGCCGTGCTTCGGGATGTGCTTTGCGACGGCTGACTTGGAGCTTGTGGCGCCGGCACCAGCGTGTTAAACTTGTGATGCTTGTTTTTCTTGGCCTTCCCGGTTTGCGCTACTGCACTGGCCGCTACAACGGAAAGTGGCTGCTGCGGAACTACTGAGTTCCTTGACAAAATGCCACCCATCGCTCCTTAGGCAATAGCGTTGGAGAATTGTGCACGCGTCTACCTCCTCAAATTGTCGAGAGGGGGTTAATTAAGGAGAAGTTTAACCAAGGAAGGATGTAACGCTGGAAAAAAATAACATCATGCGTGAAGTCCCTATTTGCAGGATTGCAGTACCAAGAAACTATTGATAGGGGCCACAAAGGTTGACATCTACCAGCATCGTAATTGCTGTTTGAAGAGTGAACGCTCGATTGATTGAAGTGCGTGGTTTAGCCTAGTCTTCCTATCCTAACCTGAACCGTAGCAAGCAGAGCTGCCGGCCTAGCCCAACTTGAACGACGAGTTTCCGCCGGGTGCTGCAAACATTCGCCGAGTGCGTCGCGGCTGGTTGTTTTCACCGCCCTGTCCGCCCATTCCATTCGCGAAATAATCCGAGCTTTTGCCAGAAGGGGTTCCACGGCGAACTACAGCCAACGCCGTGGGCTGTTGCAGTGTCTCTCTGGAAACTGCACCGGGTGCAATTGCCAGGCGATCGCGTAGCTCCTGCGCAGCATTCGACTTGGCGTAGTACGATACTTCTGCGGCTCCTGCATCGGGCGCCTTGGCGTTGTAGCTGTTTCCGTGTTCAGGTGCCTCAGCTTGGTGCGGATTAAACCGGCGCGACTTTCGTTCGTCGAGGTAGGAGGACTGGTTGTCGCCATCCCCTCCAAAGATCAACGAGCCTACAGTCGAACTTCCCCCCGGCGGCTTGCACTGTCGCGACATTTGCGTTGGTGGTAGTGCTTGTTGGAGATCTTGAGCTGCGCGAAGCAACTTGGAGAGTGCCGTACCCAAGGCAGAAACCAGAGGAAACCCACTGGTCTATTTGAAGGCCCTTGCTTCGACTCCACCTCTTGCCCACATGAAGCAGGGATCCGCTGAAAGTTGAGTATTTATACATCACAGCAAAGCATGCTCTTGTTTTCACCCATCGTGTTCTCGTCTTCTCAAAGTTTTTGCTTTGCGAAACCATCGCTTTTTGGTTTCCTAGGCATATTGGTGAATCAGTACGTTACAGCATCAATGGCGATGATCTCCACGGTGACGGTCGAGACGATGTTTGCCTCGATCCACACTCCGACTGCTGTGATGGCGATCTGAGGCACGGTGGTCCCAGCGTCGAGGGCTTCTGCTTCGGCTTCTACTTCTCCTGTGGCGACGTTCGGGGGACCTCCTTCTTCGACTCCAGTCAGGACTCGGATTGTTTTGGTGCCTACGGTGTGCATTATCCACCAAACCATTTTTACCACACGTGCTGGATCGTCCTCTCGACCTGGACGGCGATATGGACCTACGCGTTTTGCTCGAAGGTTGGTCCTGGCGTCTCGATCGACTTCGATTGCGTACCTCGAGCGCGTCGGTAAGTTTACGCCAGTTCACGACTTCACGGCGAGCTGGCTGTGTGTTGATGCTCGGATATTTGGCCCTATCTTCCTCCTCACAGAAGCCACCACCAAGCGCAAGCTCGCGATCCATCTCGAAACTGAGGCCGACCATGTGCTTCTGGATCATTTCACGGAATGCTGCCGGGCCAGTCTTGGTACCCACCTTCCCTCTATACGAAGTACGTCGACGCTTGTAGTCGCGCTCAGTAGCTGTATCCATGGATTGCGTTTGATAACTCATTGGGACAGCGTTTGGAGTCGCAGGGTGCCGACTCGTGACTGCGGCAGTCACTTGTATCTTGTTGCTCGACCTGCTCTTCTCCATTTTCTGTTTTCGTTCAAGCAAAGTTAGTTCAAGTGTAGCGAAGTTGGCTAAGCTACAGATAACAATCTGTCTGCTACAGCAACAACGTACGAATAAACTATGCAGCCCGATCTCGACGACCATAAACTTCCAAAGGGCGAGCACGATGCTCTAGAAATGCACACGCAACGAAAGCAAAGCAAAGTCAGTAATACGTTTCTCCAAAACCAGCGCAGTGCACGCAACCCACTGAGACGCTTTCGCCAAGGAACTCATGAAGTTCCAACACTAACAGATCAGGTTGACAGAAGTCGGGGTGGTCCAGCAGTCCCGCTACATACTCAACCAGCTCCTCATCGAGCGGATCGCCAGTAGGAAGAATACCAGGACGACCCAGCTCCGCCTTCAGCCACCGGCGCAACGATGACGACGTCACCAACTCGCGCTCGTTGTCTTTCATCGTGGCAAATGCGCGCGGGATACGCTGCCACGCCTGGACTTGCTCATAGAGCGCACCAGCAGACGTAGCAACCCTTTGAATTGCAGCGAGCACTCCTTCCTGCTCAGCATTCGCGCCCTGTCCCTCTGTTTCAGGCCCCACCAAGCTCTGCAGCCCGCCGTTTTCACCATCCTCGGTGCCTGTTTCCACCTGATCAGCACTATCCTCCGTTTCTTGAGGAATTCCAGCGTTGCGTCTGCCATAGTAGAACTGTCGTCAAGATGTCAGCTTGGATACTTCTTCAAGGTGCTGCAACAAGCACCTTACAGCTGCATTGCTGATAGGTCGAGGTCGAAGTTCTCCATGGCATTTCCTCTATCACCAATGGAACACACAGTCAGCGTCAATACTGAGGATCTCCTTTGTCCTCCACCGAACCAGGTTTCGGCCCCACCAAATGCTTCTCCAACGAGGTTTTCGGCACGAAATGCTCGTGCAAAGTCGCCCCGCAGGATACGAACTCCACTGCAGGCTCGACCTTCACTCGCGTCGTCTTCAGCAGCGTCTCCAGCGCACCGGAGACCTGCGTCGCGTAGGCCGCATATGCCGCCGCCATTTTTCGAGCCGGTGAATTTGATTGTACCATTTGCGGCCACTATGATTGCACCATGCAGCATATGATTGGCTATAAATCCGAAATAACGGTATTTGGTTGGGTGAAAAGCGGACGTGAACTCAACGGCGCGGAACGAAAGGCGGCAAACATAGTCGAGCAGTCCGCGATGGAGCCCCCCGCGAGCGTACTTCCGCCGGATTCCGCCGCCGCGTCGCTGCAAGCCACGGAGATGGCGTTGGCGGCTCTCCCCATGCCGGAGATGCCCGTGATGACGCCCACTAAGCTGCCCGAAATCCCCCAGGAAGCGCCGCCCAAACTGCCCGAAATGTCACTGGAGGTGCCCCCGAAACTGGCGGAAGTGGCCATGGAGCTCCCGGTCGAGCCATTGGCGGCGGGGGCGGAGGACCCGTCGGCCAAGGAGAAGCGGAAAAACCTCTCGGACCAGCAACGCGTGGCGATCGTCCACTATCTGCTGGCCAACAGTGCCGGGGGACGCCTCAAGCACGGGGACATGAAGGCTGCGGCCACGCACTTTGGCGTGCACCGCGCCACGATCCGTCGGCTCTGGAAGCTGCACACGGCGTCCAGCACGACGGACGGGTTGGCGGGCAACGTCGCCAGCCGCATCAAGGGCCACTCGGGCCGCAAGCCGAAGGTGCCGGACGAAGAGCTCAAGGTTCGCATCGCGGCGGTCCCCGCGGAGCGTCGCATGACGGGCAGAGGACTGTCCACAGCGCTCGGGGTGAGCAACAGCGTCGTCGTGCGGCTGATTAAGAGCGGCAAGCTGCGGCGTCACCCCAAGAAGCTGCACTACATTATGTGAGGAAGGGGGTACCCGTGAATCAAGACGGCGTTGAGCTTTTCAAACACAGTTTATCGATATACGTAGTAATACTTGTTATTGCTCAGCGCATCGAACGAATGGGTATGAGGAAGTCGGTCATGGAGTGCCGACAGCTTCAACGTATTGAACCTCTGTATCGTCACGCACATTCCCTTCCCTAGGTGTGTAGCGTACGCCACACCATCCAACCCGGCCAATCAACAGCAGCGCTCCACGTGGAAGTGAAAGATCGCCGCAGCGTCACAGGCAGTCACAAAGCATTCGGCAGTTTCCCACCCAGAAGAAGAAGAAAGCTTCGAGCCATGTCTAATTGCTGGCGCTTCCTGTGCGCGGCGCTGCTCGCGCTGCTGTGCGCGCTGCAGCTGGCGGCCGCCGACGAGGCCGCGTCCAACGTGTTCGTGCTGAGCAGCGGCGACTTCGAGCACAAGACGCAGGCGGGCTCGGGCGCCACGACCGGCGACTGGCTCGTCGAGTTCTACGCGCCCTGGTGCGGCCACTGCAAGAAGCTGGCGCCCATCTACGAGAAGGTGGCGGACGAGCTCAAGGGCGAGGTGAACGTGGCCAAGGTGGACGTTACGGACAACGCCGAGCTGGGCAAGCGCTTCGGCATCCGCGGCTTCCCCACGTTGCTGCACTTCAGCCACGGCAAGGCCTACAAGTTCGGGGGCAAGCGCACGCTCGAGGACCTCGCGACCTTCGCGCGCGGCGGCTTCAAAGACGTGCAGGGCGAGGCGGTGAACGCCGCCCCGAGCTTCCTGGACTTCGCCACGCAGCAGGCGCTGGACGTCAAGAGGGACTTCATCACGCTGCTGGCCACCAAGAAGAACGTCCTGCTCGTCACCTTCTCCGGGGGCCTGCTGCTCGGCCTGCTGCTCGGCTGCATGTGCGGCTGCTGCACGAGCCGCGGAAGCAAGGCGCCCAAGTCCAAGAAGGAGTAAGTGGCGGCTGCGTTCCCGAGCTTGTTGCTAGTTGAGCAGGAGCACATGAAGAGCTACGACCTGCTCGTGTGTGTGTGTTTTTTTTTTACATTTGTTTTAAATGGAGCTCAGGACTGCAACTTGGACATCAGCTCCTTGAGTTTTGAGTTGCGTTTTGCCCCCTTACATGGCCTGCGCGATGCGTTGGTTGAGCTCCATGAAGCTGTATTTCAGCTCCAAGCTCTCGAAGAGAGACTCCTCGACGCCCTTGTAGTTTGCTAGCATCTCGTCCACTTCGGCTATCTTGTCGGAGTCGCGTTCCTCGAAGAAAGCTACCAGTCGTGCTCGGTACGGATTTTCACGGTCGATTGTTGATGCGGACGAGGCAAATGACAGAGTTTGTGCCTCGCCGTGTCGGTCTGGGGAAGATGCATACGCGGGTCTCAGCGATGCGGAGGGCGGTGCACGGCCATTCAAGACGGCAATGTCGTCCTCGCTCAAGGTGTACGCGACCGGCGAGTCTTCGTCCTCTTCCGTTGTCCCATCTCGGCTTGCTTGCTTCCCAGGGCTAGCGTCATTACGAAGACTATCGTTTGTTGCTGGTTGGGCTTCGACTGGTGACTGCTCATTCCTGACCGATAGATCCAGCATCGCGACACCAGCTCCAGTGTCTCTGTCGTCCCTTGATTGAATCTCGCCCCCTTCTGACTGCGACTGTTGCTGTTCCTTGAGCTCGTCTCTGGCATCCTGGAGCTTCTTCTCATTCTCTTCGGCTTCGTTAATGAGCGTCCTTATCTGAATCAGCAGTAGCTCGTTCTGCTTTTTCAGCCGCTTGTTCACCATTCGCGCCTCGCTGGCTTCAGCCATGGCCACAGCAATCTGGCCCTCAGTCTGAGTGCGCATGTTACGAATCTCCGTCACTAGCACTCGCCTCTGACCCCGAGCTTTCACTAGCTGCTGAGTTAGTTGGAGACGCTCCTGCTCCCACGTCTGCATCTGCTCCTCGTATTGCTGCTTCGTCGCTGCCATTTCCCTGGCAACCTTTTCCAATCGCGTGGAAGTGCCCGTTAGGTGGTTGTTCAAAGGGTATCCCAACTCCGCACGGCATCGCAGCACTGCGGCTTCAGCCTTACCAAGCTCCTGCTCAAGCCGGTTGCGAGTTGCTGAATCCATTTCGCTCGCCAGACTGGAAGCCGATTCATCACCACCGTCAAAGTCATCCGTCTGAAGCACAGGTAGCCGTCGAGCACCGCTATGTTAGTGGAGTAACACTACAGATGAGCATGATAGTCATTGCGTACGGTACCATAGCCCAGCGGTGCTTTTCTTCAAGCAGTCCATCGCGTTCTGCTTGAATTTCACGCCATGCCCCTCGTTCTCTCTGTATCCGCTGGAGCTCACCAGCGAGAGAGGCTAACTCTTGCTCTTTAGCTTTCACATCGTTTGAAAAATTCTCCTTCTCCACAATAGCCATGTGCGTCTTCGATCGTTCTTGATCACGCTCTGCCGTCAGCTTAGCAACGCTGTCCTCCAAACTTTCCTGTATACGTGAGAGGCCACGCGCATGGTCATTGATTCGTGCAAGTATCAATTCGGGTGCGTCCGTCACGTACCATTCGCTCCATCAGCTGCATGTTAAGCCCATTCAGCTCTTCCAGCAAACTGCGAGCCTCACCGTCTGAGCCTCCGCTGCGTTGGCTCCTCAACGACGGCACTACCGCCGTTTCTTCCTGTGAACCAAACAGTTTCGATGCCAAGTGACCCGCCACGTTGATCGGGGCACTCAGCAGCCAGCTCTGCTGGGCGATAGCCTCCGGGATGTACGCAGAATAACCGGACTGCTGGTTTGCGTCAGGTGGTAATCCAGGGCTTACAATGAGCGCCGTGGACAGGGCTGCATCCCGTTCTTGATCGCGTGCTTTTTCCGCTTGGACAGCTTCATCCAGCGCATCGGCCGCCGCAGTCGCTGATTCCATAATGCTGCTGGTAACAACTTGCACCTGGTACAAAACGTTCTTCCTGCGTACAGATCAACAACCAACGCGTAAGAATCTCGCTGCAACTCTTGGCTTTCTACCGCCCACTTACCCCCGCAGTCTTGAGTACGAATTATCCCAAGCCAGCGTTGCCTTCCCCGGTCGTAGACACCGATACAAGCCCTCAACAGCACGACCCGTAGTCGTCGACACATATCTCGTGCGTGTATGTACAATCTCAAGCGGCTGCTCGTACGGTTCGGGGGCAAATGACACACTGAAGTCCACGTCGAAATCCTCAAGCTCGAACTTCCACACAATGAACTGCGGCGCATCGTCGTCCTTCCTGGCCTTCACTTGCACCATCACTTCATGCCGTGAGCCTCTCGGCACATAGAACTTCTCCAGCGGAAATGGTTGCAAGATAAAGTCAACCGCCGTCATGTGCATCCGGGCGCCTTTGTCCTCGTCGCGCTCGACCACAAAGCTCAGCCAGCCTGGATGCAGCTCCAGCATCCCGCAGCGATGGGCGGCCAGGAACGTCGTCATCTGGGCGCACCATTGGGCGATCACCGAGTCGTTGCGACTGCCCTTGGGCGGGAACTCCGGCAGCGCATGGGGTTCCTCAGCGTCGTCACTGGGGCTCTGGCGCGCTTGGATGCCATTCAGCACGTCGAACAGCGCGCTGAGCGGCCGCTCGATGCAGTACGAGGTGGCGCCTTTGGTCACGACGAACTCGACGGTGTAGGCGTGGAGTCCCGAGGCAGAGAGCGAGGACGCGATGCTCTGAGAGACGCTAGGAGGGACCGCGTCGACGCTCGTTACCACGACGTCCAGGAACCGGTCGGCGTCGGTGTTGGCGTTGCCATCGACAGAGGCGTCTGGCACATGGTCTGAAGGTATGGACGGGGTGGAAGCGGCGGCGTGAGCGACAGGAGGGACGTCGGCGTCGGGCGCGTCTGCGGCCATGTTCAATGACGGGGTGCGGCGTTTTGTTGGAATCAGATGCAAGTAGTGGAATCAGATTTCTAGAAATGAGAACGGTGCTTTGACGACCTGTACTGACGACCAGGAATTGCTGACAAGGCAATCAGCCTGCTTACAAGATGTTTGAGCCTCGAGCTATAAACTGCCATCGAACAATCGATGTCAGAGCTGCACTCTGACGGCAAGGTGAGTATTATGGAGTGGATCTGATTCAGGCTCGAGCGATCATGAAGACACCATGAGATTGATGGTATGAGAACGTGCAGCTTCGACACGTGAGCTACAGCCGATCATCATAAGTGTCGTATGAACGACGTCTTCTAGATCTTACAAGAAGCCTTCATGAGAATTAGCCCATTTGTTGGAAATTCCGTGCCACCAGATATGCGATCGACTGCAACTATGCAATATTTTAGCCACAGGCAGGTATGATATTTTTCTTGCCAAATAAACATACGTCGATTTGCGACCAGTGGTTGGGACCGACACTGTCCTTCCATCGCAAAGCGGCTAAACGCTGCCGAGAGATGACAAAGATGCAGACTGCCGAGCTGTCGAAGGCCGAGTTTACCATACAGTTTACCATACAGTACAGTAATTTGCCAAAATAGCGAGATTCAGACTCGTATATAATTGCTAAGTATAATGAATCTATAGAGGTTTTGATAAGCGATTTCAATTATGAACGACTGAATGGATACAGCATTATGTATAGAAGGCTATTAGTTTTGAGCATCTCGCTATTGAGGCAAACTACAGTATTGTCTTCGTGATCAGGACCTGATTACGGTACGAAACGATTTCAGATAAATTGGACCCGCACTTGTGGTGTGGGAGCTATTGTCGGGTAACGCGAATTCTGATCAGCGCGAGTCTTTTGCGCTCAAGAACTCTCGTGGAGACGAAGGCGAGCGCTGACTGATCCAGCAGCTCTATGCATTGCCGACGGCGCTGAGGATCCACCCGGACCAGGCTGCGTCAATTCCCTCTCGAGTTTCTGAAAATCTGAACCGGTCAAAAATCGTGATTTTTCGACTGGTGTGTCAGAAAACATCAAAAGAAGGCGGCGAGAAGCAGGAGCAGGAGCCCCGCGCTCGGCCCGGAACGACAGGACAGCACGCAGCACATGCGCTCGGAGGCCGTGGACACGCAGGGGGGAGCGCCCGGGGACCAGCCGCCAGCCGCCGCCGCCGCAGACAACGTCTCGGTCGCCGTCTCATGTGCGGCCAACGCGACGGGCGCCGAGTCGCCTGCCACGCCCATGGAGGTGGCGCTAGCGACCCATGCACCCGATACCAGCGCCGCAGAGCAGGAGCAGAAGCCGCTGAACCGACCGCAGGAGCAGGAGGACGAGCCCATGACGGCGTCGCAGGTGACGCAGATGCAGAACGAGCAGAGGCGCGAGCGACACTGGCGACGCATGGTGCACAGCGAGCTGAGAGACCGACTCGTGGCTGACATGTACGTGCGCGGTCGTTGGAGGAGGAGGAAGAAAAGAATAGAGGGACTGAGATTGTGGACGTTTGTGGGGTGGTGCAGGATGGAGCAGTTGCAGCGGATAACAGGAGACCAGGATGCCCGACATCTGCGGATGTGCGCGTCGAGATACGAGTCCTTTGTGTGGAAGAAGAGCGCCAACCAGGTGCAGTACAAGCAGAAGCTGGAGCACCGCATCGAGTCGCTACGTCGCCAGCCGTCACACGGCGAGAACGGAGCCCTGGACGTCACGGTGCGACTGGTTGAAGGCCATCGACTTAATCTGATTCGGTCTCCGAACCCGGCCTTGCAGAGGCAGCCTGCAGCAGCGACGGCGCCATCGTTGGTGCCGTGTCCTTATAGTCGACACCAGGAGGAGAGCCACACCGACGCGGGGTGCCCGCTCACTGGCACCTCGCGACGACACAGCGCCCGATCAAGTAGTCGCAGGTCTAGTGGCAGCAAACGATCAGGGAAGCGGAAGACGCGGCCGCCCTCGTCGCGGTCGTCGTTAGCCTCAGACGCTGCGTCGGCTCGGCGTGACGAGATGTACTTTGCGAAGCTGCGAGTGATGAAGAGTCAGTACCGCGATGAAGTCGCGTTGGTGTTCCGCGAGCTCTGCCGTGTGAACACGGTGATCCAGCACTCGGCCAGTCTGCGACGCCACGAGTCCAACAACCTGGGCGACTTTCTGGCCAACCTCAAGAAGATAATTTATTTGTTGGAGCAGCAGCCTGGCGAGGCCTGCGGCATGATTCCAGCCCGCAAGCGCACTGTTGAGTACCTGGACGTGGTGGAATCCCACATCCAACGGAAGGTGCTGCCGATCCTCCACCGCCTGCGCCACACGTACTCGACCATCCTGCGGCCCATCGTGCTCAACTACATGAAGAACAGCTTCCGCTCCAATCGACGATTCTAAAGGCAACACGAAGCAACAGCAAGAATGCCAAGTTGAACTCTAGCAAGTAATCGAGCCAATACTCGCAGCAAGCAAAAATCCGGTACACTGGGATGTCCATGCAGAATAAAGAGAAGAGGAGGAATCGGACCCTCTTTGATTATCAACAACAATCTTTGGCCATTGTACAGTAGTTGCTGTACCGACATGCTACTTCTCGTTGGTCTGGTTTCCTTGGCGTGATTCTTACGATGACCACGTAACTTCGGCCAAACTTGGATGTGCTCGAGAAGCAGCGAACTGATTGAACGCGTTCACGCACTGGGCCCATGTATACAATACCAGACTGGTGAGTAGGTCATTGCCCCGCCTTGGCAAGTTTCAGCATATTGTTGAAAATGTTTGCAGGATCATTCGGCTGCTTCACTATTTATCTTTTCACTTTCGTGTCCCAGGCTTGGTCGACGCTGTCTGGCGAGGTCAGCAGCTTGATGAACCCTTCTTCGCTGTGCTTCATGAAGAGTTCCAGTCCAGTCACTTCGTTCTGGGTTTTCTTGCGAAACAGGGTTCCGAATTAATAATACTCGTTCGGACAGTCATTACCATCCGGAGGAAGTACTACGGAGACTATATTATAATATTTCGGTGAAAATATTTAGGCTGGCGTTGCTATCCATGTTTTCAAACGGGTTAGGTTTGACGGACACTTGATTTAAATAGTAACTATGTTTTTTATACTCGTACTTTATCGAAGTGTTAAGGTAAAACGAAAGGACTTATGACATGGGCTTCAACATACCGCCATGCTACGCGCTCCGCGCGGTCCCAAGAAACCCTGGCGGCCTGCTGTGCTCGCTGGTGACAGAACTCTAGGCCCGCTGCGGCTCGCAAGCTTCGCCTCCGCTTGGAAGAACGGCATTGCTTGGTCCTGGGTTTAACACCGCGTCCCCCGCACACGGATGTTAAACCGCAGGCATTTGACAGGTTTGGACCCCACGATGATTTCACCCCTTCTTAAAATAACATGGGCAGCAGGTTTTCCGAATTATTTATTTGGTGAGTGCAAACACAAAACATTTGATAACGTATTTCCAAAAGTTACTTCACTAACTCAAATTTCAGGAAACCAAGATCCAAACTATTAAGTGTCGAGCTGTACTTATCAATCTTGCTGGCACAGCCAGTCGTTCGGTTGCTCACTTGCTCATCTCTACAACGCTTATGTCTAAAGCTTCATGACTCGACTCACGTAGTCTCGTTAGCTCATTTCTAGTTTCGCTAGCCACACCAACAACACCAAGATCACGGTTTCCGCCCCCCAAGTTTACCTCGAAGCAAGTATCGAGTTACTTCTTCACCCCGGTGATCGAGCCGACTGGCTACTTTCGCTGCCAGTGCTCCAAAGTGCGGAAGCAAGACTCCGGCACAAGATACACGGACTTTCTCAGCCACGTCCGCCAGCAGAATCCTGACTTCGAGGCCACGATGACTGCTAGCGGGGCTGGCAGCGGAACGCTCACGGTCTTTATGGATACAAAATCGCAAACTTCCTACGGATGAATGGACTGGACAGTTTCATGCAACCTACCTTTCCCGAGAACGGCACAGTGCGCAAGTGCTGCTCCCTTCCCGGCATCTGCGCCGAGACCCTGATCAAGTACCTCGGGTTGGCCACGACGGAGGTCGAGCAGATCATCATATCGGTGCTGCCCGCGAAGTTTGACATTATTTTTGATGGCTGGACTTTCCATTCAGAGCATAACACTGCCGTGTTTGCTGTCTTCGAGCACGACGGAGTGCGGAGACAGTGCTCCTAGCGATGGCCCCGCTGGTTGACGACGAGGTTGAGGACCACACGCCTGAGGCCCACGCACGTTTTTGCGTTCGATTCTGAGCTTTTTCAAGCGGACGGCAGATGATTTGCTGTTCGTCACTGGTGACAACTGCTTCACAAACGGGCGTGTTGCCACGCTTCTGGAGGTCCCGCTCGTTGGTTGTGCTAGCCGTCGTCTGAACTTGGCGGTCAAATCGTATCTGACTAGCTACGAGCCGATCCTGTACAAACTGAACTCGTGATGGGGACATTGCGATGCCTCAACGCTGCTGCGAAACTTGGGTATACTTTTTGTTTTTCGGGTTTTTATTGGAGCCGATGTATTGGAGCTAATGTTGAACTGTTTTTTTTATTTTGAGGAGAAAAAAAAACTGTTTTACGACCAGTGCCACTCGTTGGTCGAGTACTTTTGCGATGATCACACGCTTCTTCCAGCTGAAGGGCTCCATCTGCACCGCGGATGACAAGATCGCTGCGTTGATGCCAACCAGATGGGAGGAGAATAAGCTGCAGTCGCTGCTGGAGGTGCTCAAGGACTTTGAGTCGGCGTCTCTCTGCTCGACCTGCGCGACCTGTTCGACGCCCTCATGGAGCAGTACGCAAGTCTATCGGACTATCTCGGAGCAGACGCAGACATTGTGCACAACCAAGGTTTCTAGGCCGCCTGTGTCTCCGTTCTGCTGGGGAACAATGACAGCTTGAGTGCTGGGCAGCGGGCGCTGGTGGGGCCTTTTGAGGCGAGAACAAGCAGCCCTGAGGTGGTGGCGTCCGTGACGAAGATCGATTTTCGGAAACGGCGTTGAAAACGTGCTGAGAGGAACGTCAAGGACGCGTCGAGTACCCGCTGCTTCCTTATATCCCGCCAACGTCTAACTGTATTTAGCGCTTTTTCTCGCAGGCGAAGCATCTACTCTCTCATCACTGGACCAGCGTGATGCCCAGTCACCTGGAAATGCTGCTTTTCACAAAGGCGAATCGACGATTTTGGACGGCGAAGACGTGGTGAACCGTCCAGCGGCGTAGGACTCGTAGTTGCATGCCCAGTTAACTGCTCAATCGAATGTGTGCGGCAATTGCTGCAGTATGTGCTTCAACTATTGAATAATTGATTGTCTGATGCTGCTGGTGCCAATGCAGTTATCTATTTTCTACACCTGTGCAATGTCATTGCAGTCATATTGTCGGAAGCCCTGCCTACAAGTTCAATAACTGTAGCGAGCAGCGAGCTATCACAAAATTTGTATTAACTGTGAAGCTCGGTGATGACATTTAAATGTAAAATTAATTGTTTTAGTAGGGGTTATCACTGTTGTATGTTTCAGCAGCCAATCACATTAAATCTTCGTGTCCAGTTCTTTTCCTCTCAAACCTACCTGAAAAAACCGGAAGGTATGAGAGCGTTCACGGTTGAAAGGTGAATGTTTGCTTTGATTGGCTGATGAAACATACTTACTTTCCAACCGTGATAACCCCTATTAGGGGTAAACCCTAGGGCAGCCGAAAATAAATTGGGGCTGAAGTAATGGTCATAAATAACTTCACATTATTTATAACAGGCTTCCCAGGCTATATCACTATTTATGAGAGCATTGCTACTTTTTGCAGTCATAATTTATGGTACTAACTCAGGTTCATACAAACCAGAGTATGCGAATGGACACAAGCTTATATTCATACTGAGCGTTATATGCGAAGTGTCTTACTAATTGTCTGCTCTGCAAGCCAACCATTCGTCTGGAACAGCAAATTGTACTGACGGCCCAGCCGTAAGGTCATTCCGTAAGTTCCTACGACCCACCGCAAACTCCACTCGTCTCAATCAGCATGCTGCGCGCGCCACGCCCTCGCTCCACCTTCTCCAACGAGCAGGTTTCGGTATACGCCTTGCCGTGATCAGTGCGACGAGACGGTTCTCGATTATTTCTGCTGTCGGTGTGGTACCGTGCGAAAGCAGACGAGGCGCAATGGGTTCACTAACCTGATACAACACGTTCGCCGTGAGCACCCGAACTTCCAAGACGAGATGCGCGCAGCGACGACTGATGAAACTGACTCGGTGGTTCACTACGCACGCCGTACGTCCGTGAACCGCTTCGGCTGGATGGAGTGGATTGTCAAGGCCAATTTGCCCTTCATGTTCTGCGAGAACCCTCTCGTTCGGAGGTAAGTCAAATATATGAATACTATTTGTTTGTCGAATGCTAACACAGTACTATTATTTTTCTAGGCACTCGAACCTTGAGCCGATTTCCGTGGAAATTTTCCGGGCTCTCATGGAAGCTGTCGCCCAGTTGGCGGGATCGGACATCGCTGCAGAGCCCCCAGACCGGTTCGGACTGATGCTGGATGGTTGGAGCCATGCGGGGGTGCACTATATCGCAGTATACATATGCTACACGATTGGCGGTGTCGCGAAGTATGCACTCCTGAGCATGGCTCCTATCATCCAAGAGCCCGGCGATGACCTTTCCGTCCGCACCCATTGCGGCTCCTAGGCTGGCGTGTTCGAACGGTTTGGTAAAACACTAAGTGGCTGCGTTTACTTGGTTGGTGACAGCTGTTTTGTAAACAGGCGTCTGGCCGCCATCATGCAAGTCTCACTGGTCGGTTGCGCGAGCCACAGGCTGAACCTACCCGTAAAGCGTCAACTCGAGCAACACGAAGGTGATTTGGATGTCGTGCAAGCTCTCATGCTGAAGCTCCGGACTCTGAAACAGTCTGCGAAACTCCGGTTAGTATTTATATTACTCATATGTTTATTTATTTATTACTATTTCGCCGTGTTATTCATACTAATATGTTTTATTCTGCTCGTTGTATCAGATTCAAGACGCCCCTGCGATGGGTTATCCGCCAGGATACTCGCTGTGGCTCCACGTTTGCAATGCGGCATCGCTATCACCAGCTGACCAAGTTCCTGGACACGGATGACGATGACATCATGGACTTGCTGCCCTCCCCAGCATGCAGAGTTTAAATACATTGAGTCTGTGTCGAAGGCTTTGCAAGCCAGTGACGTGTGCCTTCTCGACGTCCGAGTGTGGTTTGACGGGCTGATTGCAGCCCACCCAGCCTTTGCTGACTACATCGGTAAGAAGAGGTTGGCTAAGTTGCTGCTACTCACTCATGCTGACTTATTTCCTGTATGCTATTTTGTAGGTCCACGCGCTCCCATTACCCACAGCCCTGATTTTGAATCGGCTGTGTCCGTGTCTTGAAAGACAGCGGTGCTCGACTCACTGTCGCGGAGAAGCGGGTACTTCGGCCTTTTGTCGGGTGTTGCGGGCGATGAGGACGAAGGTGCTTCGGAGAGCTCCTTTGTCCAGCGACTAGAGAAGCGTCGCCGGCTTGAAGCGCGGAAGCCCCACTACGACCTAACCGGCAACGTTCCGCCGACCTCCAACAAGGCCGAGCGCTTTTTTAGCGTGGCTCGCACTACGTTTGGTCAGGAGCGCAATGGCCTTCAATCGACGACGCTAGAGATGATCATCTTTCTGCGCGAGAATGATAGCTTCTGGGATGTTTCAACAGTCAATCGCATCAGGTAGAGAGTTGCAACGGATTATGATTAATACATGTTGAAGTTGCAATTACATTATTTATTTAGTGGCGCTTATGCGTGCCATTATTTATGCTGGCGGTGCAGTGCCCTACTCACATTATTTATGAAGTGCATCTTGATATAATAAATATAAAAGCCATAATCGACACCCCTGCGTGCTTGACATTTTGAAGTGATGACATTAAAATGTTGTCGCCATGCTGTCCAAGTCTAGTGAACATTTCGTCTGGACTGGGAAACTTTGAATTCCGAGTACATTAACGAGTTGCGCTTGTACCAGTTTGGCGGCAAGGTCCATTGTAGTCAGGGGCGTTTTTAATGCTATTATCGGCTTTTTACTATGTCTTGTCATTTCGGCTCCTTTTGACTTATGTTCGGCTATTTTGATTAATTGTACACTCCGTGCCACATGCAATCACGCACCACAGTCTGTAGGTATATCTCCGTCAATATTTAGAGTTGGACGCTGATGTTTGGACGTGACGTTGCTGCTGCTACTGCCGCCTTGGCAATTGTGCTAACAAACGGGATTTCGCTGGCTGTGGTGGGGCTCCCATACAAGTATGTCAATATGGCGCTGCGACACAATAATCACGCAGGCTTAACCATACAAAGCCCCATGTATTGGGAATGATGGTAAAAATCTGTGTCTCCTAATAGTGCGTTTTATCTCCCTTCTTGTCCAACACGTCGACAAGCCGCTTAGGCATGGAGTCCACCAACTTCGCGAAAGTATTCTGGTCGACGGTATAACATGCAGCGAGCACGGCAGTACTAAGCTCAGAAACACTGGAGTACTGCTTTCTGCCGTTGTCATACCCAGCGCGAGACAGAATGGCCCACAAGTGCTCGATAGGATTGAGATCCAGAGAACGACAGGCCTTTTCATCACCTTCACACTTTGCTTGTAAAAAAAACTCCTTGGTGTGCTTCGATGACTGGATAGAAGCATTATCTGGCTGAAAGGTGTACTCCGCCCTGTATTGTTTGTGGGCAAACGGAAGTGTGTACTCAGACAGAGTGCACACGTAGTGATCGGAGTTTTGCTTTCCATCCAGAACAGCCAACTCAGTCTTACCACTACGCCAAAAGCCATCCCAGTGCGTCCGCCGTTTTGACGGCGCACGGCCTGGCGCTTGGGGGCCCGTAGATCTTGCCAGTAGTGTTGATACCCATCGGGGCCGTCGAGGTTCCATTTTTTTTCGTCGGAAAACACGACGCAAGGCCACACATCCTTGGGGTAGAGTAGCCATTGGCATACTGACGACGAGCGAGCTTGTGCTCCGCTGTGAGGTCCAGCGTGTTGTCCATCTTTGTGTACTACAACCAGTCAACACGTGCTAGCATAAGCTGTATGGTGCGCAGCGAGGCAGCGCTGTTGACCAACCCCCTGAGCTGAGAGGCAGAGTAATCACCGTCGACGCCTTGCGCACAAGCAACCGCACCTCTCGGTCGGACATAATGGAGCGAGGGTCCAACTTCTTGGGCTTGCTTGGTGGCGGTGGCGTGACGATGCGGGCCACCGTTTGGTCGCTGCGCCCCACCCTGCGAACAACGGCACGGTTGGACCGCCCGGCCTCATGCAGGCCCTTGATTCTACCGCGTTCTTCGTCGGTGATGCGCGGCTTGGGCGGCATCTTCGCGAATGCCATACAAAAATGTCGTTAGTGAGGAGACCAAGATTTTAACCATCATTCCCAATACATGGGGCTTTGTATGGTTAAGCCTGCGTGATTATTGTGTCGCAGCGCCATATTGACATACTTGTATGGGAGCCCCACCACAGCCAGCGAAATCCCGTTTGTTAGCACAATTGCCAAGGCGGCAGTAGCAGCAGCAACGTCACGTCCAAACATCAGCGTCCAACTCTAAATATTGACGGAGATATACGCACAGACTGTGGTGCGTGATTGCATGTGGCGCGGAGTGTATGCAAAAGGGTTAATTATTACAATGCACGCGGAAAAGATAGACAACATGTGATTTTGGGCATAATTTCTTCCAATCGAAAGCTATAGAAACGAGTGTTTCAGTTCATAACAAGCGCATCACTGCGGTTCCTTTGCGGTGTTGCTTGCTGTAATCACGCCAATAGCATTGGTACCCGTCGGGGCCATCCAAGTTGAAGTTCTTTTCGTCGGAGAACACCACAGCGTTCCCGTTGGGGCCGTGCTCCACGTGCTCGGTAGCCCACTTCAAACTGTTGAAGATGTAATCCCGGCTTAAGCACTGGGCACGCCTGCCGCTTTTCATGCACCATCTGCTCTGAGTCGTGCAGCACTTCAGGCTCTCTGCGAGCTGAAATAGGCAGTCGGGGTGTCTCTCTCAGCGCCATGGCATCACCCACGTCTTCGAGACCTCGCGCAGCAGGCGCCGTTTGGCTGCAACTGCCAGCCTACTGGACTTTCCGGTGGTTTTCGTTGAGCCATACGCCTCAGGGTCATTGAGAAAGCCGTTGACCGCCATCCAAGAGCGGCCGACGCGCTTCGCGATAACGTTACGTGACAGATTCTGCGGTTAGGTCTAGATAAACTATAATTGGCATTGCAGCACTTCGAATAACTGGAACAGCCGCATCCTCCTTCCTTGACCATGACAGGTAAGCGGCTTAAAGCGACGGAGATCACGTCGTTCTTCGACAAGCGGCCTTATCTAACTGAGGGAGATGGCGACATTCAGACTCAAAGCTCTCGGTCGTGTACCTCTACCAGTTCAGCTGCCCCCCTAGAGCAATCCGAAGAAGAGACAGAAGCGCAGGCAAACTTGCTGTGATGTATGCAGAATCAAATCCCAGCTGACCCGCTCGATTGCAAGGCCTACAATTTCATTCGTTGCAACCCGGTCGACAGACCTCCAAACCTTTTCACGATAAGGCAACCTGTTGACGACCCCAGCCTTCGTAGATCGGTCATTTATAACTACGCACGAAACGGAGCATTTCAGCCAAAGCTAGATCGGTACCTTTGTCGTCCTTTCGGTAAACGCATGCGATCGTTCCAAATCAGTTGGGTCGACAAGTAGAAGTGGCTAGAGTATTCTCCCAAGAATGATACAGTATATTGTCTATGGTGCTATCTCAGTCGAGGTGTTGTCGTGATAAGCAATGAAACATCTGTGTTCGCCCAGCCGCTAAAGGGATTTCGGAACTGAAAGAGGCTACATCCAAAGATGGGGTTCCTTCTCATGGTGGAGAGTCTTGCTCGCACCATCGCAACTCTGAGTCAGCTTTCTATGATATTTTGCCCGACAGAAGCAATATTGCGACGGCGTTAGATTAAGCAGATGAGAGCCAGCGAGTGCAGAATGGCATGCGAATTGGTTTGATTTTCGAGGTATGTCTTCATCTAGCGCGACAGGGTATCGCTTTTCGTGGAAACGATGAAAAGGTACGTCAGTTACGCTCTCGTATTAATATTATTTCACGCTAGCTAACAACTTCGTATTTACTATACACAGGAGGGTTCGTCTAACAGAGGCATTTTTCTAGAAATGTTGCAGTTCATGATGAATCGCATGCCAGATTTTTCTGATCTCATGAACTCAACAGCGGCGAATGCTAAATACACCTCTCCGATAGTTCAGAAGCAACTCGTTAAATGTGCTGCAGACTTAATGCGCGAGAAAATTAATTTGACTGAGCTCGCTGGTGGATTTTCTCGGTTCTCGCTGACGAGGCAAAATCCGAAGCTGGAAAGGAGATTATGGCAATTGTTATTCATTTACAGTGCTGCCGCACAGGTAATATTTTGGAGCGTTTCTTAGGTGCTGTGCACGTACGGGATACGTGGTCACGTTGGCTTCTGTCGGCATTACTCGGCCAACTCACTGTATGGGGGGATATATGTTTCGCAATGTCGTGGCAAAGCTACGACGGGGCGTCGAATATGTCAAGCGATTTCAATGGGATACAAAAATGAGTTCGCAACCGGTGCCCGTACGCCTAATACGCACACTGCTTTACACACAGTCTGAATCTCGCTATTGTCGCTGTTGCTAAACAAACGGTTTCAGTCGTGGAGTGCTATAGCATTGTTCGATCAATTCACACGACAAATACACCTTGCTAGACTGTACGCATAATGAGACAGAGCCATTACTCATGGAGAGCTACCTGGTAGCTGGTAGAGGTAAAACTCAACGCTAAGCAACCAAGGGGCTAAGTACGACTAGATGGAACTGATGAATTCAAGTTCTATTACGAGTGCCTCTGTTATAGATACCGATTACTAAAATACTCGAGATCAGTGCTAGTGAAGGAACAAATGCTGAGAATCGAGCTGAAGCTGTTGACATTCACACTAAAATGCGGACCTTCAATTTCTTTTTTCACACAGAAGTCCTCATTCTAGTGCTTGATAGAGTGAACATTCTGTCGCAGTATCTAAAAAAAATGGACATCGCTTCAGCAGATCGGCTGGTAAGACAGATGTTGAGTGAATTTAATCGCATGTGTGGAGATCAGCTAGCTATCCAAGACAATTCAAGTTTCTCTGCACGTGGATGAGAGCGGTAACCTTTTGCAGCAAATTACCAAGTGATGTCAAGATCGATGTCCCACCTAAGAAAGAGTCATGGTCTAGACGTGGGGATCGTACTCGGGGAAAAGGGAGACTGGGATATCCTGGTGCAGACGAACCTCAAAGTAGTAATATTCGTACACAGGAAGCTCACTTCTACGAAGAAGTATATTTACCAGCTCTTAGCGGGATCGCAGCAGAACTTGAGCGCCGATTCTCCGGTGAAATGATTATTTTGATGGAACTGTGCGGTAGCTTAACCCTTTCGTGCGCCACTTAGGTAAACAAATAGTATACAAAGCTAATGCATTTGATTCTTAAAGGGCGGAGTGAGTGCCCTTTTAGAAAATCGCAGTAATGTATGTGCCTGTCTCATGTCACATATCAACTTCAATGATTTGCTGGAGGTACCTGATACATGCACCTGCGTACCTTGGTTTTAGTATGCCTACATGATTAGTGATCATACTTTTATGTTATGTTCAAATTACGGTATAAACTAACATGAACTTGTGTAAAAGGGCATTTAGGGATTTAGCGATACTTCGGATCGCCGTATAGCACTTTAACTACGGTAGATTTATCTAATCGAAGCACAATTAAGGGTTAATCATATCGAGTTATGCTGAATAACCATACTGTGAAATACGAGGAGGGGCCGTGACCCCCCCCCCCCCCCCCCCGATAGAGGTGTGGTCAGCAGTCAAGAAGCTTGATGTCAGGCCACACTTCCTTCAATGCGTTTGCGATATCATCGCGGTAGTCCATAGAACCAGGACGAAGCTCCAGGTCACCCCCAAAGAACGTTTCGCATCGCTCCTTACCCGCTGTAAAAAGCTTCGTGTACGCGAAAGCCGTTTCCGTATGGACGAGCATGTACGTCAAAGGGAAAACCTTTGCTGGTACTTGTGCGTTGCATTGTACCGCACGCCGATTCTGCCAAATGAAACAAATGTGACATAGTGCCCCGGGGTTCCAGGGGAAGCCGACCATCTCGGTTTAGTTTGGCGATCCCAAAGAAGCCAAGCCTCCAGGCACAGTGATCGACCAAC
>LGTU01000269.1:0-56078 GCA_001314425.1 Phytophthora pluvialis
AAGACCAACGAGGAGATCCAGGCAGAGTACGACGAGCGCCGTCGCCGCTAGGTAGCCACGGATGTCGATAAGTGTAGCTGGACAGGTACATGTCTTCGAATCAATACCATGTTAATTTCTATTGAGCAGCGTTTTGCAGGAATGGTGCGAACAGCGCCATCACGTGCTTCAGCTCGCGTTCCTGACTGGGCTCAGATAAAATCTGGAGCAAATACGAGGAGCCAGAAAGCTGTCTCACGACCTGCGTGGCCGTAGTAACTTGGTGCATCTTTTTAGTTTCCTGGCAGTGTCGAACGTACGCGAGAAGCTGATGGAGTACTTGCAGCAAGCAACGGAAGCCAGCGGCAGCAATTATTCCTTGAGGAAGAGCAACGAAGAGAGTGAGAAGGTTGTCTTGCAGGGCATTGAACCTTTCCAACAAATAACGGGCAAACATGTTGGCATCCTCGCTGGATTCTGCTGTGTTTTGGTTGATGGCGACCAGAACTGTGCGCTTCGCTTCGCTTGAAAACTTCTCAAGCGCAGTGTTCACCAACGTCTGGATTGCTCCTTCAACGTGGGCAGTATAGCCATGCCGATTGGTTTCTTCCATCACCAGTGATAAGCTGCGTGCCTGCAGGCTCGAATACGGGTCAAAATTGCTTGATAGAGCAACACGAACCTTCTCAAGAAGCACGTCGCGGATTTGACAGAGTATTGGACCATCAACAGTGTTGTCATTGCCGGATTGACGCAGGTGCTGCTGAAGAACTCGAAACCATGCGAAATCATCGAGCGACCAGTTTTCCCCCAGCTCTGTCTTCGCATCTGCCACGCCCAGTGGATCCCAACCAAGCAGTTCTGCTTGGACGTAGGGCGCGAAAAACTTATCTTGTGCTAGTTCGCAGTACGTGCTTTCGTATACTTCTGGGAACTTCGATTTCCACTCCTGGAAACGTCCGTACACACGCTCGAGCGAGTTTATTTCATCAATCGCATCGGCAAATAAATCTTCGTCTACGTGGCGCGGGTCTGTCACGTAGGATTCGGTAAAATGCTGCTGATACTTGTGCAGACGTGCTTCACGCTGAATATTATCTCCCGACGACACGACTGCAACATCTCCATTGGAGAGCAGGTCCAGTTGGTTCAGGCCAACGATATCGCTTTGCTGCAGAACTCCCGAGTCAAGATATCTTTTCAGTTTTGCTGCGATACCGCGCTGCTCTTCCTCTTGTGTGGCCTTCACTCGCTGCATGCGCTCATCGATTATTTTCTTCTCCCGTGCACTAATCACGGGCACCTTCTCCCGTAAACAGAAGCTCAAGCCCTTCACGAAATCCTCCACCTCCTGGAAGTACTCAAACTCCTCGCTGCTAACGAGGAGCTCTTCACGCTGCTGCTTCAACGTCGTCTCAATCAAGGAAGTCTCAGCTTCAAGCCGAGCTAGTTCACGCGCAGCCCGCTCGTCTTCTAACGACGTGGACGCCAAACTCTTCTCCAGCTTCCCAAGCACACTCCCCAGCGATACACACACCACGTTCTTCCTCGTTGGATAGACAGGCAGACCATCCCGCGAACGACCTCCCTTCGACTCGGACGCTGGCGGCACGCGATGTCCGCCGCGACGCATCAGTTCCTCCTCCCACCTCCTGTTCTGTTCCTCGTCTTCCCCCTCCTCCGTCGACACTTCGTCCACGACTTCCGTCGTCTTGGAGATCCCCGGGCCACCCGAGTGCACGCCAAACGTGACGCGGTTCCTGCTCCGTCTCGCCTTCTTCTTCCCTCCTTCAAGAGAAATAAATTCCTCCTCCTCCTCCTCAACAAGCATCCTCTCCACCGCGTCATCGTTCCCTGCATCGACGCCCAGCATCTCCACGTCCTCCTCCCTCTCACTAGGCAGCAGCACGCTCTGCTCGCTCCGCAGCGACGCCAGCATCTCAGTCGAGTACTGGCGCGTCGTATCCTCCTCCGTCTCCACGTCTACGGCGCTGGAGGCCACCAGATTGGGCCGCATCTTCCTCTTCTTCTGCCTCGTCTTGCCCTCCCCGTCGTCGAAGCTCAGCAGCCCGTTCGTCTCTACGTGGACAGCAGCTGCGTGGCTGTAGCTTCCGTTCGACCCAGCGCTTGGGCTCTTGGAGCTAAAGGTCATGGCGCTCTTGGTGGGGCGGGAGCGTGAGCGACGCAGCTCCTCCAGCACTTGGAGGTCGCTCTCGGCCTCTGCAGAGGCGTTGGAGACCGGGGTCTCGGCGGTAGACGAAGTGCTGGCCTCTGCAGAGCCACTGACAGGGTCCCCCTCGCTCTCGGCCTCCACCTCACGCCTCTTGCGGCCCCCCACTTTCCTCTTCTTGATGCGGAACATGCGTGCGCACTCCAGTACCGTGGTCGGTCAGAGTGAATGTAAGCGGAAACCAAAGTACGCGCGTAATTTCCGGTACTCGAGTACCCTGAAACTCCACTCCGCATTCTCCGATCCAGAAAAGCTCAGTCAAAGTTTGGAGCCAACCGACGCCCATGGACTCGCTCAAGAGTATGTTCTTCAGCGGGGACGGCGCGGGCCGCCCCAAGGCCGTCAAGTGGCTGGGCATGAGCGCGCACGCCGCCGGCAAGAGCGACCAGATGTTCATCAGCGCCGAGGCCTCGACCCACGTGCTGCAGCCGCTGGGGGACACGCCCATCAACCTCATCGCCATCTTCGGGGCGGCCAGGCAGGGCAAGTCCTTCCTCATGAACCTGCTGGCCGACCAGCAGGACCTGTTCAAGATCTCCAACCTGCGCGAGCCCTGCACGCAGGGCGTGGACCTGTCGGGCCACTTTGTGCCGCTCAGCAGGTTCAGCGGCTTCAACGGGTGTCCGGCCGTCACCCCCAAGGCCAGCAAGGGCATCCACGTGGGCTTCGTGGACGCCGAGGGGCAGGGAGACCGGGACATCTCATACGACTCGAGGCTCGTGTCGCCCGTGCTGCTCGCGTCCAAGGTCGTCATCTTCAACTGGAAGGACAGTCTGCAGGCCGACAGGATGCTCAACCTGCTGGCGGTGCTGGCGCGCGCGGCGCAGGGCATCGAGCTCCCGGACGGAGCCAACACGAAAGTGTTCGGACACTTGCATCTGTACGTGCAGGAGGGTGTCAGTTGATTTGGAGGTTGAGTGATTGTGGGCTGATGGTTTGGGTGCTGTGCTTTTTGGAACAGGGTGTTCCGAGACTGGAGCTTTGTGAACTCGACACCCGAGGAGGTGTACCGTGATCTGTTCCAGAAGGAGAAGGGACGCAGTGACGAGGTGAACGTGCGCAACTTGGCTCGAGTGAACCTGGTTGAGGCCTTCGAGTCCATCAACATTTGGCTGTTCCCGGCCCCGGTGGCCAACACGGCGAATCTGAGAGACAAGATCCGCTTCGACCAGCTGCAGAAGCCCTTCCAGGACAAGCTGCGTGAACTACGCAAGTGTCTGTCGAGCCAGCTGCAGCAGCCCATGAAGTTCTACCAGCGCCCACTGACGGCGAAGTATCTTTCGCAGATTATGCCGGCGCTGGTTGATACGCTGAACAGCGACCAAGTGATCATGCCGGAGTCGATTTACTCGTCGATGGTGCGCGCGGAGGCCCAAGCAGCGAAGGAAAGCTGCGAGAAGGAGATTTCCGCGTATTGCGAAGCTGCTGGACTGGAAGAAATGATCTCGAGCGATGCGTTTGATAAAATGCTGCACAAGGATGTCGATATGATTATTGCAGACGCGTACGAGAAAATGATCAGCTTCCCGACGACAGTTCGCAAGGAGATTCAGACCTCTCTTCGCGCTTTCGCTGAGAAGGAAATTACCATTGCACTTCATGCAAACAGCGAAAAGATCGTGGCGCAACTCTCCAAGCAAGTGGATGTTGCTTTTCAGACGCTGAAAAAGGAATGCCAGGTTATCGAGAAGACCAGGCTCCCGATGAAGAGTGCACTACTTCGCCAGGAATGTGCAGACTTGCTTGAACGTGAGTTGAAACGCATCGAAAAACTTCCTATGGGGCTGCAAGGGACGCGTGGAATAGAAATCGAATGCGGCCGCGTTCAACAGAATGCTAGTCTTCTCTTTGACAAGCTGGAGGTGGCAAACGACAAGGCTATCCACCAATCCACTGCTGTGTTGAATGACGTGGTGCGTGCAGCAAAAGCGCGAATGAGCTCTGAGATGCACGACAACCTCGATAAGCGTTTCGCGGAGAAGCGTTCCGTGACGGTGACAAAGCTACAAGGTGAAGTGGAGGTGCTTTTCGCCAGGGTAATGGGAGAAGTCGCGCAGAAAGCTGGTCATGTCAACGAGTTCGGTGTATCAGACCTCCGTGCCGACCTCGAGCACCACAAGGCTCAGTTAGCGGACGAAATGAATCGACGGTACATGATTGAGATGCGGCAGATTCTGAACGAGGTCAGCTATGAGGCTCGGGAAGACTTGGGCAAGCAGGTTACATATCGTCTGGAGGGGAAACTTCCGATGCTGGAAGAAGACATAAAGGGTGCTATCGATAATGCAGCTGTACACGTTATGAAGACGATGTCCGCCAAACTTCAAGGGTGGACGATTCTCAAGAGCGACCTCGAAGCGAAGAGCAAAGAGCTGGAGAAGCTTGGTGACGATGTAAGTGGGTATGTCCTGCTAGTTATTACTTTAGTGGTCTTAATTTGTTTGTTTATACCGGTGGTTCTCGTAGCTTGCTGATAAATACCTGTATCGCAACCAACAATTGGAGAAAGACGCGGGTGTGCGTAAGGAAACCGAACAGTACGAGAAGCTGCGGGTCGAAGTATCGCAGGTATTTGAACAAAAGCTCAAGGAGATTGGCTTTCCTACCACCGATGATGAAATCGATTCGATGTTTCGTCACGTGCTTCAAGAGCATGCTGCCAAATTCCTGTCGAGTATAGCAGATCGCGAAACTACCAAGTTCACTGCTAAGGGTCTGCGCGAGATCCTTACAAGCGATTGCAAACCAGCCGTGGACAACCAGAAGATGCTTAATCGGTTCGTTGCTTGTTTTGTCACTTGGATGCACTTTTGTCGTTAATCATGCTGACCCTTGCTGCATTTTTTTGCTTAACATTTACCCAGGCTTGCGATTGAGAAGAAGGACGCGTTGGATCTGGCCGAAAAGGAGAGACGTGCACGCGAGAGAGAGCGTCTCGCTGCTGAGCAGAGGGAAGCAGAAATCAACCGCCTGAAGAGTGATCATTCGAAGTGGCTTGGCGAAAGAGACAACGAATCCAAGCGTCTTCGCGGCAAGCTTCAAGAGGAGGAACAAAAAGCTCGTGAACTACAGCAGCGAGTGGAGGAGATGAAGTTGCAGAGTGCCTGCATGGAAAGGCAAAAGCAAGAGGAGCAACTCAAATCGATGGAGAAATCTCGTCACGAGACAATCGTGAAGGAGGAAGAAGCCGCGCGGCTAAAGCATGAATTGGAGGAATTGAAGCGTAAAGCCGCGGAAGTAGAGGCTCAAAATCGCCAGCTTGAGGTGAAGGTCACCTCCGAGGCGAAGAAGACGAATGAAGCTGAGGAGCTGAAGCGGCAACTGGAAGAGATGAAGTATATGATCGCGCAAAAGGAACAAGAGCGTTTAAGCATGGAGTTGCAAGTTCAACAAGAGCAGGCTTCTCGTGAGCAAGCGGAGTTTGCTGCACAGCAAGCTGCGAATGCAGCTGAAGTTGCAGCTCGAGCCGCCATCGAAGCTAGCCGACAGCAGCCACCCCCGCCACCAGCGAAGACGGAGGAAATCGGACGTAAGAGACCTCTTGCAAGAAGTGGGTCAGAAGACGTTGAGATGGAAGACGTATCGCACTCACGATCGCGGGCGGCAGGCCGTGCCGCTGGTGAGTGTTTTGCGTCTTGGGGAATCAGGACTCTAATATTTTTGCTGAATGTGCTTGTGTATGCAATTCTTGTGTGCAGCAGCAAAGCCTTCGCCGGTGGCCAAGAAACCTCGCGGACCCAGCAAGGCGAGAGCAACTGCTGCCAGGGGTGGGAAGCAGAAGATGTCTTTGGCCGAGGCGCGCAAGGCCGCTCAGGAGGAAGTCGAGAAGCGGATCCAAGAGCGCGCCAAGTTGCTTTCGTTGAAGAAGAAGAAATAAGGGTTGCCAGACCAGCTTTGGACGCCAACCCAACTTTGAACATGATCAGTTTTACAGCCCCAGCGAAGTGGCTTCATCCACCAACAAACAATTGTTTTCTGCTAACCGTTGTCGTCGGTACCGTTATCCTCAGAGATTTACCAGCGGATCTTCACTGAGTTGACGCCAGTTGACGCACGCTACGATGGTCTCGTTGCACCGTGATGAAGTGAGCGAATTGAAGCTCGAGCTGTAGGAAGCGAAGCTCACGATCGTGCAGCTGAAGCAACAGCTTGGGACCATGGAACAATTGCTGGAGCAAGAGCGCAATGCCCGTGCTAGCGCCGAGTTTGCGGTGCAGCAAGCAGCAACTGCAACAGAAGTAGCGCCTCGAGCTGCAGTCGAAGCCAAACAGCATCGAGTAGCATCTGTAGATCAAGAGCGGAATAGCACGGGGCACAAGCTACAACAAGATCGGGCTGCTCGACGAGAAAACCCCTTTGCAAGTAGCAGAGCAGAGGACTGTGAGACGTGTCAGACCCCTGCTGGTAAATCTTTCCTGTTGTCTTCGTTCATGTTGCTACCGATATTCGACCTAACAAGTGTTTGATGGTATGTGGCAGAGTCGACACAAAAGTCTAAGAAACCTCGCGAGTCGAACGTTACGCTGACCACGAAGAAGAGCGCATTCACCCCACCCACCCCCCACGGAGGACAAAAAGAAAACGTCGTTGGCCGAGGCTCGATATCGGATTGAAGGTGCTCTCGTCGAAGTGGAGGTAAGGAACTCATACGCAACACAATGCCTATCAAGTTATTCCTGTCGCCACACCTTATCTCAATCATGTGGACACCTTACCGCCGTCATCCATGCCACGATGTTATTCTAGTGATTCCGTTGTGAGAGATCACTCTTCAATCTTGCCTCAAGGTAGCTGATAGCTCCGAAGCCGAGATGATCGCGAATGCATACATGCGAGGAGGTCTCATCAAGTCTGCAGGGAGGGTAGACGTACAACAAGAACCGACATGGACGGCCACCGAGATGGAGCAGATCATTCGTCGAGAACGAGCGGTTCGCCAGCAAGCACAATTGGCTGCAGAGCAGGCGCTAACTGCGGCGAAAGAAGCGCAGAAAATGATCCTGCAGCTAGAAGAAGAACTCGACACGAAGGACGAGCAGCTTCATCAAGAGCGTGCAGCTCGCGAGCAAGCCGAAGTCGCCGCCCAAATGGCAAAAAAGTCAGCAGTCCATGCTGCGCTTGAAGCTGTTCAGGATAAATCTTCCGCGGTGACGAAGAAGGGATGCGAGCAACAGAAACCCCAGCTAAAGAGCGATGTGGATGATCCTAAGACAGAAGACGGAACTGAAGATGACCTGCACGCAATTGTCAATGCCCCAACTGCAGCTTCTGCTACGGGTAAAAGCGATTCATTTTTTTTTCCCGATCTAAAGGTTGCTAACTGCGTTTCCATCCATCATGTTAGAGAACGTCAAGACGCCACAACTCAAGAGGCCTCGTGAGGACGCCCAGGTACAAACACCTTCTGTGTCTAAGAAACCTCATGGGCCTGACAAGGTGCAAGAGAACGCATCTCCACACGAGAAGAAAATGTCGTTGGCGGAGGCGCGCAGGGCAGCTCAGGAAGAGGTGGAAAAGCGCATCCAGGAGCGTGCCGACGAGATAGAAGCGAGAAAGAAGATTTAATTAGGTTGAGAGCTGCATGTGCTTGAGTGGCTTAGCGACTTTCGTTAAACGAATAACTATCTTCGTTATGTGCATTCCATTCTACTCAAAACGACTCTCGGTGTATGGAGAGAGATGAAGCTCAAATCAACTGAGCAATCGCTCCAAGAAGCCAAGGTAAAGGTAAGTCAATTAGCAAACTCAAGGTTCTGCATGACGGACAATGAGTTTATGTGGAGCATTCCGCTACCAAGGTCGTACTGCTGAGGCCGCAACAATCTGGGTCGCAAGGTGTTCCACCAAAGCCTTCGCCTACTAACCCCAGAAGCGAAGTCATCTCAAGACAAACACCCGTTGCATGCCATGCAACAAAGACCAAGTGGGTCCTCGTGCACTCACTTGCCGCTTCCATTAGATGTTTTACTGGTACCATAGGATGAGCGTGACAGCAATGACCTCGCCTTGTCCCCCATGAAGTGAATTCTCTAAATGCCTCAGAGGCGGAAGGAAGTATAAGCGACGAGATGCAGAAGGTTACGCGTTTTCCGGCACGCCGTCGATCTCCATGTAGCCGTTTTTCTTGGTGATGCGCTCGTTGATGTCGATCGAGCACAGGCTGGACGAGCTGCCCCACTTCTCGCGGGCCGCAGCGCTTTTCTCCGGGTAATCGCGAGCGAGGCACGAGAAGATGAGCGAGAAGAGGAGCGCGGCCGGAAAGATCACGAAGGCGCCAATGCCCCACATGACACGACCGCCAAAGTGCTCATACAGGTAGCCGCCCATGAGCGTCGAGCAGGCAGCGCCCATGCCCTTCTGCACAGCAGTCAGCAGCCCGATCATCGTGCCCTCCGTCCCCTCGGGTGACGACTGGAACACGTAGTTGGTGAAGGCAGCCCACAGCAGGCCGAAGGTCATGCCGTGCAGAGCCTCGAACGGCAGCCACACCCACGGGTTCTCCGCGTACGTGTAGACCATCATACGGATGCCGTAAGCCACAACGCTGAAGATGATGCACTTGGGCACGCCGAAGCGCTCGAAGATCTTGTTGGAGTAGAAGAAGAGCGGCAGCTCCGAGATGGTCTCGGTGGCGATGATGACACCGACCAGCCTCGTGTCGTTGCCCGACAGGTTGAAGTCTGCACACACAGCAACAAGCAACAAGCACAACCGTCAGCCACACCAGCTACAGCAACGCTAGACCGCTCATGAAGCGCGTCATCATACACCAAAGGAAGAGGAAGTCTGCGCAGAACCAGTCAGACAAAACAACGGTAACACGTCAGCACCTCAACGCAATTTCCCCATCAATTCGTTACAATGCACAACAAACGTCTGCACACACAGCAAGCAACAAGACAACTGTCAGCAAAAAGACCTGTAGCGACTCTTTCGCTCCGCAGCAATCCGTACACTGTCGATGAGGCCTCCCGTGATGCCGGCGAGCAGCACCACAATGTACAGGATGAGCACGTCCGGCTGGTCCCAGATGACGGCGAGCGACTGGAGGTAGTCGGGCTTGGGGCCTTCCTCGTCGGGCTGGTACGCCGGGATGAAGCGCAGCAGGATGAAGAGCGAGATGACGGACAGGCCGAGCACCATGTTGAAGCACCAGGCGATGCCGATGGCGGCGGCCATGACGCCGGCCAGGTAGCCGCCCACGCCGTAGCCCACGGCGCCGTAGAGCCGCTGCTTGCCGTAGACGCCGCCGACGTGCACGAGCATGGTCATGGCCGTCTGGTCCAGCAGGGACCACGTGGGCTGCGTCTGGAAGTTGGCCACGAAGAGCATGACGCACATGACGTTGAAGGTGGACACGAAGCGCAGCGAGAACATGAAGAGCGCGGCCGAGACGAGGCACAGCACGTGCACGAGCTTCTGGTTCTTGAGCACGTCGGCCACGCCGCCCCAGATAGGGGGCGCGATGATGGCGCACACGCACGGCAGCGTGAGCAGGATGCCGATCTGCATCTTGTCGAAGTGCTCCGTGTGGTCGAAGTAGATCTGGGGCGAGGGGGGGGGGAGCGTTAGGACGTACGAACGTATGGGGGGCAGCCGACGTACGTACGGGCAGGTAGGTCTGCGTGGAGAAGGCGCAGTAGTGGATGGCGAAGAAGAGCTTGAGCGGCACGAGCCGCTTGCTCTCGCCGCCATCGAGGGTGAACTCGATGAGGCGCAGGATCGCGGACATCTCGCGCTGTTGAGGGGGAATTCCGATGTGAGCGAGGTCCGAGGGATTTCGAAGAGTGACTCAGGTTCCGCGTCTTCGCATGGGTTCGGCAGCTCGCTGCGGGTGATTTTCGACCTACGCAAAGGCCTGGCGATGGTGTAGCGCGGCAGTGAAGGAGCAAGCCGTGCTGGTCACCCCAGGCTGCCGAGCAAACGTGGCGTGGCGTCCGTCAGTCGAGTATATGGCCGTTTGTATGCCCCCATCTTGAAGCGCGTGCGATCGGTCGCATAGACGCGAGAAGAACTTTACGCTGTTGTCACTGAATCGAGGGGTGCGAAAAAGGGCCATACCAACTTCAACTTGGTCGCCAGCCCGATGTAGCCACTTCCAGCGGCGGGGACGCTCCGTCTCGACGAGTGCAGTAAAAAACAAGACGACGCTCTATTGCTTCAGTGCCTACTGCTACACTACCGCGCCGAGGGCGAGTCCAGGTGTCCTCCTACATCTACTTCAAAACTGCCGACACTTGCCCGCCGCCGCTCAGCACTGCGCGCCGACGACGTCCGTGGCGCCATAGTCCCCCGACGCGGCCAGCAGCGAGCTCTCGTCGGACGTGGTGCTGCCCGAGTCGGCCTTGCTGGCGGCCGGGCTCTGCGTCGCGTAGCTGCGCGCCAAGCACGCGAAGCCCGCCGTGCACAGCAGCGAGAGCGGGAACACGACGAAGCCCGCGATGCCCCACATCATGCGGCCGCCCAGCGCGCCGTAGATCCAGCCGCCCCCGAGCGTGCTCAGACCGCCGCCGATGCCGCGCTGGACGGCGAAGAGCACGCCGATCATGGTGCCCTCCGTGCCCTTGGGGGCCGCCTCGTAGATGTAGTTGGTGAAGGCCGCCAGCAGCAAGCCGTACGTCAAGCCGTGGAGCACCTCGATGGGCAGCACCAGCCACGGGTGCTGGATGAACGCGTACGTGACCATGCGGATGCCGTAGGCGACCAGGCTCGCGAAGACGCACTTGGCCGTCCCGAAGCGCTCGAAGATCTTGTTCGCGTGGAAGAAGAAGGGAAGCTCCGAGATGGTCTCGACAGCGATGACCACGCCCACGATGTGCGGGTTGTTGCCGGACAAGTTGAAGACTGCACACGGCAACATCCTCATGTCAGCAACTCAAATCTACACAATCGAGCGAGCTTCTTGAAGCGGCAACGGATACGTCTGCACAAAAGCAACAGCACAATGGTCAGCACCTTCACATGAATACGGCGAATCTCCTCCATGAACCAACTTACACGATACAAAAACAAGAAGTCTGCAGCGACAGCAACAGCACAATGTCAACAACTCGTCACTACAGCAAAGTTAGTTTCAATCTTCATAGCAAAACGTCTACACACAGCAACAACAACAACTTGTCAGCATCTCACAACTCAAGCTTCATGAGGCGCGCACGTAAACGTACACTGTCAATGAGGCCGCCCATGATACCCGCGAGAATGACGAGCACGAAGAGGGCGAGCACGTCGTGCTGGAGCAGAATGGCCTTCAGACTCTTGAGCAGCTCGCCCTTCTCGTGGTGCTCCGCTTCGTGCTGGAAGTTCGGGACGTACGTCAGCAGCAGGAACAGCGAGATGCTCGACAGAATGAGCACCATGTTGAAGCACCACGCGATGCCCAGAGACGAAGCCACCACACTGGCGAAGTAGCCTCCGGCGCCGTACCCCGCCGCGCCGTACAGCCGCTGCTTGCCGTAGTCCCCACCGACGCGCTCCAGCCACGCCATCGACGCGTTGTCGAGCAGCGAGAACGACGGCTGCGTCTGGAAGTTGGCGATGAAGACCATCGCGCACATGACCGGGAACGACGTGACGTACTGAATGGACCAGAAGAGGAACGCCGCCGACACGAGGCACACCGTGTGCGTGAGCTTCCGGTTGTGGACGCCGTCGGCGATGGCTCCCCAGACCGGCGGACTGATGATGGCGCAAATGCATGGGATGGCGAGGAGCACCCCGATCTGCGCCTTGGAGAAGTTGGCCGTCGTGTCGAAGTAGATCTGTGCCCCAAAGGTTTCAATTCACTACGCTGGTTAGTCCCGAAGACGATAGAGCGGTGCACACGAATCGCAAGGTTGGCAACGCACCGGCAGGTACGTCTGCATCGAGAAGGCAAAGTAATGGATCACATAGAGAAGCTTGAGCGGCACGAGCTCCTTCGCCTCACCGCCGTCGAAGAGGAATCCCAATCGAAACCCCATTGTGGTGCGAGCGAGTGGTCAAAGCTCGGAGGTCTGCGCTCTACGTCGACAAGTGCGGAATGGACCTCAAAGTTCAAGCCTGGTGGGCAGGATTTGCATCGACCACCGCCGAGTTCATCTTGGCCAGATGCAGTGTGAGTGCCGCATGTATTGACGAGAACCACCACGCAGCAATGTCAACTTGTCGGACACCTATCCGCACACTCTTTGCACTCGTTTGCACCAAGAGTAACCACGCATTAATTATCACCATGCGTTACTGAAGAGTGACCGCCCTTCCTCTTGAAAGCATTTATCGCCTTGGTTTTGTAACAGGTTGAGCAGAAGTCATGAACGGATGGTCTCCATGTCAGCTCCATTTTGTCGGCTAGTAGCGTCAGGTTTTGAAGGAGCCCGATGATGCTCGCGGGGACCAGTCGGCCGCCGTTGTGAAGCTGAGGGGCTCACTGAGCAACAGGGTCAACCTGGTCAACTTCACTGACTCAGAGCCAGCGTTAGCACGGCGGCCCGCAGCAAAAGTACTTGGCTCTACTCGTTTGCGAGATGGCCGTGCATTAGGAGCACACTCGCCAATGACCAACGCTCTGCTTATCCGCACACTCCGAGAACGTCCTCTCTATTCGTACCAATGTGTGCGCGGAGAAGGAAAAGCAGCACGAAGCGAAATAAGAAGCAGGTGCGTGCACTCGTAGTCGTCATTACCAGGTCCCACAACATCCTCAGTCCTCGTTGTCGCTGCCTCACAACCGCCAGCCAAGCATCGTCGCTCTCTCCGCTGAAAGGTGGCTGACTGCCCAGATAGCTATCGAGATGTCATTCTCAACGCTCCGTCGACGAGCAACCAGCACTCGTATCCAGGAAGACTGTGAAGAATACGGCGACGACTCGTGTCCGCTCCTTGGCGACGAAGAGGGGCCCAGCACCAACGCCAAGCCGCAGCGAATCCTCAATGTCCGGCGCATCGACAACGGTGTCCTCTCTCCGAAACAGAGTCTAGCGCAGCGCATTCAGAGCCGCAAGAACCGGCTCATCCAGCGAGTGCTTGTGGCATGCCACCTGGCTGACCCATCGAGAGACCTGACGTTCAAGCAGGCCCAGACAAGCAACCGCACGGCAATCGAGCAGCTCACAACGATTCGCAGCAGCCTCCTTGACCACTCGCAGAGCATTGTCAGTACGTTTGGATCAGAGGTCTCGTTGATAGCCTATCGATGACTAACCGTGTTGTTGGGGTTAAACTAGACCTAACGACGGCTATCTGCTGCTTCACCGGCAACTCCGCACGTCTTCAGGATGATGATGCGCAGCTCAACGTCGCTACGGAAGGACACGAGATCCGTGAATGCTCACTCGCTTTCAGCGTAAGTCGTTTTACCCAGTTTTTCAGCACAATGTCAAACATGTTCGAGGATCCTGGAATCTGTCTGACACCCACCACACTTAGGATCAAGCGGAGAAGTCCGTCCTGGCAAAGATTGACCGCCGCGTCGCCGAGCTCGAGCGAATCGACTCTTTCATGCAGGAGCGAGCGAAGCTCGTGCTCGACGTCGAGTATGCCAAGCGGACGGTGAGTGTGCAGCGTATTTGGTGCTAGATGAGTTCTCATTGAGAACGTGCTGGGCTGGTGCGCAGTTGACAGTGGAGCATCAGAAAGGAAATGTAAACCGCGTCGCAGAGCGCAAGCAAGCGGTACGTCATGCTGGACCTTGGAGCCGAGTCTCCTGCCTTACATTGCCTTGTGCTGCTTTCCAACAGCTTCAAGCTGCCCGGCTCAAGTGCGAGCGGGCGACGCGTTTCATCACGGAGCAGCTCAAATTCGTGCGACCCAACCAAGACACCGACATGCTCGAGCTCTTCCAAGAGGTATGGTCCAGTACGATCTTCGCGGATGCACTTGAGCCTGACAGCGTGGCGTGGGTTGTGTGCGCCGTGCAGTACGCGCAGCTGGCGGCGCAGTTTTTCCAGCGCAGTGGCGACTTGGCCGTCGAAGCTCAAGTCGAGTAACGAGTGACGAATGACCATCCACCTCCTGCACAGCGAGGAGAGACTGTAGGCCAGTGGACCATCACAATTAGCTCAGGTTGATGCGTAGCATTCAAACGATCGAGGAGAACGCAGTTGATGCATTTCCTTGAGAGCATGCGTCAACATCCTTATCCTCATCTTCGTCAGTTGGGCCAGTTGAGCATTGCATGTTATACATGTAAGACGTACATGTAGTAGGACATTGAGCGCTGCCGTTGCAGCGTGCAAGCCCTTGCGGTGGACAACGAACGATGTAGAGGTCTCCGCAAGGGCTTCGCTCGTCGTCCCTGCTTTGGCCTGTCGTATTTACAAATGCAGCGGCCATACTTTGAAGTCTCAAGTGCACGTAGAATAACGCGTTGAGACCGTACCGGTACGATGCTGCGGCAATGCAGTCGACCGCCGGCAAGAATCAAGCGAACCGTAGCATCCCCCCTGGGGGGAATGATGAGGCAGCGGTTGCGCTTCCTCGCGTTGCAAAACGAACCGCGATCTCGCTCGCCGACGGAGCTGAGACCGCCGCTATTATAGCAGCTTGATCAGCTCGAGTCGGCGCATGTTGCAGTGGTGCCACTGAGTTCCGCATTGGTTTCCCACGGGGATTTGCTCAAGCACATTGCCGTCAGGCAGCGCCAATCACCGCGGCGCCACCAGCTCGGCATCACCTTCATCACCTCCCAACGAGACGAGCAGGGCCGGGCGAGGGCAAAGTGAGCCCGGCAGCAAGCGAGTGCCTGCATACACAACCGGCAATTGTAACTCCAATAGGGTTCGACAGGTACCTTCATCCTTTGCTATTACAGACTTCCTCAGTCAATTGGTTGCCCAAATTTGGGCATCTTCTTATCGCCGCGCGATATCGCGCGACGCCCAGCTGGTAAACTCCGTGCTTCGCCGACTCATCCCCGCCGGGGAAGGGGGCAAATCCGCGCTCGCGATCTGCTACAGCAGTCCCCAATATTCGCGCTCACGCCTTGCGCTGAGCTCGTCTTCTCCCAGCTGATCCGAGGCCAGAGCGCGACGACGACGGTCACCCCTTGCTGTCCTTGCGTCACGGCAATCAAGACGACAACAGTTGGCAACGGGGGAGAGAACCGAGCACGCCGCCGCCCAGCGCTGATCAATCTCTATCGGCTGTCGGAGCGAGAGAAAAAAAGCTCGAGGAAGAGAGAGAGACACACACAGAGACACATTGCTAGCAGTGCCGCATTCAGGAAAAGACTCGAGAGGCTGGGCGTTCGGATCGACGCTCGAGCCTGGACCGACCAACAGCCATGTACTCCATGTTCCCCGTGGTCGAGAAGGCGTACCGAGTCAAGATCACGGCGGACATCGAGCGGGACCTGCGCTTCCTGGGCCAGTCGCGCGTGGACGCGCTCACGTCGCCGTTCGCCATGAAGCTCGTGAAGGAGAAGAACGGCGTCAAGCTGTTCGAGCTGTGCGAGAAGGAGTTCTACACCATGAAGGCCGTGGCCACGGTGCACTCGCCGATCCAGGAGGTGATGCACATTCTGAGGATGGACTCCACGGCGCAGCTCCGCGAGGTCATGGGCGAGGTCTTCGGCACGCTCTTCCTCGACGGCGTCGTGCTGTACAAGAAGCCGGATTCGGCTTCGCGCCCGCACGAGAGCCTCTCGGTCAGCTGGACCGCGCTGCAGTCGTCCAAGCCCAACCTCCCACACCGCGACTACGTATTCCTGCGCTACGGCGACGTGTTCGAGAAGAACCTCGAGCACACCAGCGTGTACCAGAACAACGGCTCGGGGCTCTACACTGGCGCCTCCATTTGGGAATCCATCGAGCTCGACGGCTGCGAGCCCCTGCCGCCTTCACAGAACGTGGTCCGTCTTCGGATGCGTCGCTCGGGTATCGTGGTGGAGGAAACAGCGCACGGCGGCCCACTGGAGATTTCGCTGTTCGTGTCGGAGAGCCACCCGGGCCGTGACGCGGTCTCTACGCTCACGCGCGCGTGGATGTCCAAGGTTGTTAGCTGCGTTGCCCAGATCCCGAACGCGCTATTGACCCGGGCGCTGGTCTCTCAGAGCCTTCTGACGAAGCGCGACTTCCGCAAGGACGGCCCAATCTGCTATCTGTGCCTCAAGACGTTTACCGTTTTCCGCCGCAAGCACCATTGCCGGGTCTGCGGCGACGTCGTGTGCAGTAGCTGCTCGGAGATGAAGACCCTCCGCCAGTCCAACGGAAACAAGGACGTGCGTCTGTGCAGCCAATGCCGTACAGCTAGCACCACGTCCATCCTGTCCTCGAACAGTGGCTCCAACTCGATGTCGCTGTCACAAGCCACCGGAAGTCACCAAAGCATGCCGAGTTTCTCGAGCTCGACCGACGGCTATGAACTGGATGCAAGCAACATCTCCATCTCGGGCAGCACAACCAGAGTCTCGGAGTCTTACAGCGAGACGGCTCGCCCGAAGACGCACCCGTTGAAGAGCAACGGGTCTTTCCGCCGCCAACGGCCTACCGACAGTCCTGTCCTCAACCCGGCGAACGAATTCGGCCGAGGCGGGCACAGCCCGGTCAAGGAAGACTTCGACACGATATCCGAGTTCTCGGAGTTCAGCGAGTTCCAGTGGACGGACGAAGAGACTCGACCGAGTGTCGAAGACCTTGCGCAGCTCGAGAAGAAGCTCACTGTGCGTGCAAATACGCCGTTCAACTATGCGCTGAGCTACAGCAGCCGGAAAGAATGGCCCAAGGCCCCCATTCCGGCGAACGAGGCCGCCCGACTCAAGAAGGTGCGCGAGCTGCACCTGGCCGACCCGGGCAAGCAGTTCCAGGAGATGTGTGAGTACGCTGCCGCGGAGTTGGGCTGTCAGATCGCTGCGATCGGCTTCATCGGCGACAAGAGTGGGTTCATGATGGCCAAGGTTGGACTGGACAAGCGCGAGCTGCCGCGAAACATGCTCATGGACGCCCACGCCATCATGTCAACAGAGCCCACGGTGGTTCTGGATGCGACCGAGGACCTGCGCTTCGTAAACAACCCGCTCGTGACCGACGGCCGTGTGCGGTTCTTCGCGGGCTTCCCCATGGTCACGTCGGATGGACATGTTGTGGGCTCGTTCAGCGTGGCCGACCCGTTCGCGCGTGAGCTGCTGACTGGAGACAAGTACTTGTTCCTTCGCAACCTCGCGAACGTGGCTGTCCGCGGCGTCGAGCAGAACACACTGATGAGCATGGCAGTACGGAGAGAGGGTGGCAACGTGCACCAGGTGAAGTCTACCATCCAGGCCCCTCCTCCTCCTGGCATGAACGTTGCCGACGCCAACGTCACCATGCAGGAGTTGCTGCGAACAGCCTACACGACCCAGTGCCGAGTTCGCATGCATGTCAATCCGCTGCCCGAGTGAGACGCCACCTTCACTCTGTAGCTCGATTGAAGAGCTCCCACATGGCCGTCTCCTTTTTTTTTTTCTCCCTTAAGTTATAGTCAAGGACAGCAGTCCTTCGAGTGTCGAGTACTGCAGGCGGAGAGCAGATGAAGTCTGTTGCACATGTATCGACGCACTCCACAGCAAAGCTAGCCCAAGTAGCTCTGCGTCTACTAGCATTAGCATATCGGAACCGATTAGTACAAAATATAGCGCAGCTAATGCCTGCCGTTCAGCGCAAAGTGTCCCGTTGTATGACCTGCTATCATGGCAACGACCCTCCACAAGGCTGTATCCGAATCCACAGTGCCCCCGTTCCTATATAAATCAAACTCCAGGGGAGCGACAGAGCTCGTCGGCCTCAAGCATCCGAGCACTCTTGTCGTCTTGTATTATCTGCTACCGGTAGCTTCACCAGCTTGCTCCTGTCTCTCTGAGTCCTTACAGTTCGTCCTCGTCGTCGTCCACGCCGGCGTAGAACTTCTCGAGTGCCTGGTCCACCGAGTCCACGAGCGGCGCGGGCTGGCGCAGGCCCTGGCCGTGCTCCAGCAGCTTGAGCAGGTGGACCTTCTGCTTCCACTGCATGAGCGTCTCCTCCAGCTCCATGTTGGCCTTGGTGATGAGCATGTCCACCACGCGCGGGTCCTTGACGTCCGCGTGCTGGCGGAACAGCGCCTGCACGGCCAGCCGCGCCTCGGCCGGCTCCATGGGGATGTCGTACAGCGTCAGCACGCGCGGCACCTGCTTGGTGATGTAGCGGTAGAGCGTCACGGCCGGGCTGGACTTGGACGCCGCCGCCGCCTTCTCCGCCGCGACACGCAGAGCCATGTTCCGGTCGATCGAGGGGCCTGTAGGGCTTGCAACGATTTGAGCCACACACGAGAGGGAGAGCGGACCCCGGGAAGACTCCTTTAGCTATTTAGTAGCGAGTTACGTAACTTGACGCGAATACGCTAAATCGGATCATGACCTTGGACATTGCATGTACCGGCTAATTTGGTGCATCGTGTGTGAAACTACCTGTGAAATAGAATAGGGAAGCGGCGCAGGCAATGTTGATGCTCTGTAGCAGCCCTGTCAGCGAGAAGCAGGCGATGCCGGCAGCGGCGTGTCCACTCGTCGTCTCTTTGTCGGCCTCCATCTTCGTCCGGGTGGCTTCGCAAAAAGGAATCGTTGAGGTCAGCGGCGCTGTCGAAACGGGTGGGGTGTGTCTTGGCAGCCTTGGCACCGGCGAGAACATGCGGGCAAGGGGGGGGGGGGGGGGGGGGTACCGTATTTCGCAGCGCACGTGGCGCTTGAATTGCAGCTTCTCTCGGATGGGGGAACACGCGAGCGAGGATACATTTTAGTCGCGGCGGCTCCGCACGCGACTGGCGCGCCAGCGTAGCGTCGGAGCCGGCAGTACGAGGCTGACCGGCTTACCGGCGGCACCAGCGAGAAACCCGACTCGGGTTGCCCGAGTGCGGCGCGGATGTCACATTCGCCGCGCGGAAGTCACACCGGTCTGCGCCAGGCAAAGACACGAGGCGAGCGCTCGACAAGCGCTTTCGCGCCATGCAGCGCGACGTCACGCTCGGCCTCGCAGAGACGCAGCATTTCGCCGCGCAATGCCATGTGCCACGAGCGCCAAACCTCGCCTGCTCGCGAGCCTTGGACAGGCAGCGGAGCCACGACTGGAGCCGCGCACCCATTTTTACCAGACGCGAGCGCGGCCTACACTTATACTGGTGCTGAAGTAGGATCCTTACATGTGTACATGTATTATACTGGAGCCGCAGGAGCTCTCTGCTGATACCGCTTCGGCCTCGCACGCGGTGCCTACTCCGCAAGAAGCGAGAAAGACAGGCAACCCCGTGGCGTTGACAGCGGTCGTGAGCTCGCGAGGCTCGCCGCCATGGACTGAGTCCAGCAGCCCGAGGAACAAGTGAGCACGGCAGTCTGGCCTCGAGTCCAGCCAAGCCAAGACCCTGTCTGCCTGGCCGATTTCGCCAATGTCGGCGTGGTAGCAGTGCCTGGCGGGCCGCAGCCATGTCCGAGTCCGAGTCCTTTTTCGCGGCGCACTCATCCGCGGGTGCCCGCCCATCCAGGTCGCTCAGAGACGGGGGTGCATTAACTCTACTCCGGTGCTGCGGATCCCGGGATCGCGTCGCCACCAACGCCGGCACCAAGCGGAACTGCGCCCCCGAGACACTCTGGACGCTTCGCCTCGTGACTCGCGTTAGCTCACACCAGGATAACAGTCCGCGGAGCCGAGCACTCGCCTAAAGCTTCAATGTGGCCACCGCCGCGCCTCATGCCGTGGCTCAGCATTCAGCTCGGCCAGCAGCTGGGCAGTTGTCGCCGTACGCGGCGTGGCCGACGCCGCCGCAGATGGGGCGCAGCCCGGCATACTTGATGCCTGTGAAGTTTAGTATATCTCTGTATAGCAATACCCATTCTGCAGCCATTGGCAGTGTAGTGAACCTCGGTAATCCCACAGCCTCTATACTAGCATGCATCGTGTCAACTTCAGTTTAATAGACTATTACAGTATTTGAGTCCGAAGCGCAAATCACCAGTTAGCTATCCGAAAGTCGCTCCATCTCGCTCTCGAGCCCTCGGCCAGCGGAGCCCAGTCTTGCTTCCTCCCTCTCTCTCTCTAGGTCGGGCGATGTTTCGCAGGAACAACAGCTCCACGGGCGGCAAGAGCGCGAGCGCGTCCTCGGGCGGCTCCGGCGGCTCGCGCGCCTTCGCCGAGCAGGTGGCGCGCCAGTACGAGGTGCCGCGCGCCATGACCAAGGAGCGCGTCAAGGAGCTGGCCGCCGTGGGCGAGCGCCGCGCCAACCAGCTCATCCGCTGGATAACCGACGACGACCAGGGCGTGGCCGGCTCCGTGACCGCCAGCGCCGTGCTGCGCCAACAGAAGGAGAACTTCACGGTCTACGAGATGCACGACACCCGGGACGACCTGCTGGTCATGAAGGGCGTCGTGCGCCTGCAGAACACCACATGCGACGAGGTGCTCGCGCTGCTCTCGGGCCGCACGGCCACCGAGGTCGACGCCTTCCTGCAGGACCTGCTGGGCGCGCAGTACGCGGCCGGCCAGGCGCTGCACTACACGGAGGTGAGCGCGGACGCCGGCAACGCGCCCGAGCCCGCGCCCGAGCCCACGACGCCGGCCACGCCGCAGACCCCGCGCGGGTCCATGCCCACGTCGTCGTCCGTCATGGTCCAGTGGCTGGCGCTCAACGACGTCCACCCGCAGGCGCCGCTCCGGGAATTCTTCTTCATGCGCTTCAACCAGAGCTTCAGCAACGGGAACGGCGGCAACAACCCGCTCGGAGGCGGCGCGTCGTACGGCGTCTCGGTCATGGAGTCGCTCGAGCTGCCGAGGTGCGGACCCATCTTCTCGCAGACGCACATGCAGCGCCAGCCGCTGCACAAGTGCGGCTTCGTCGTGGAGGCGTCCGAGGACAAGAGCTCGGTGACCACGCGCGTGTCGTTCTTCATCACGGCCCCGTACCGGGCGCCGTCGCTGGAACAGGACCGCGCGTGGCTGCTGCGCCTCGCCGGATGCGTGCGCCTCGTGCCCAGCGCCCTCGTGAACCGCCGAATCCGCCGCAACCAGCTGCGCGACCGCCGGAGCTGGCACTTCCGCGACACGTGCTCCGTGTGCAGCGGCAGCTTCTCCATGTTCACGCGCCGCGCGCACCACTGCCGCATCTGCGGAGCCGCCGTGTGCTCCAAGTGCTCGGCCATCCGCAAGGACGCCCAGCGCTCCAAGTTCTCAGGTAGCACCCGCGTGTGCATGGCGTGCTTGAACGGCGACCAAAACGGAGCGCACGGGTCGTCGAGCACGTACGAGAGCCGCGGTGGAGTTACCAGGTCAAGCGCTAGCGATGGCGCGTCGTCGAGTCGTGGCAGCGACGGCGAGTGCTTCGGCAGCTCTGCGCACGTGACATTGGAGGAGGCTCTGGCCGGCTTCACGATCGAGCCGACGCTGGCGGCGAACCTGCCCCAGAGCCCGAGCAACACGTCGAGCAGCGGCCTCAGTCAGTGTGGCGAGGACGACGACGACGTGACCACCAACACGCCGTTCGAGTACGAGCTGACGTTCACGAAGGGCAACCCGTGGCCCGATGCCCCGTTGACTCCGACGGAGAAGGAGCGCGTTCAGGTCATTCAGAGGCTCAACCTGTCGCAGGACTTCGCTAACACCGTTCTCCGCGACCTGCTGGACCTGTCGCGAACGACCGTGAACTGCCCCGTGGCAGCTCTCTCTGTGGTGACCAAGTCGACGAGTCTGTTCGTGACCACCATTGGGCTCGTGGGCGACCAGGTGCCGCGTGACATCGGTGTGGATGCCCACGCTATTATGTCGCACGACCCCCTCGTGGTGCTGGACTGCCGTAAGGACATCCGCTTCGCCAAGAACCCCGTTGCGCTGTCCATGCATGTGCAGTTCTTCCTGGGTGTCCCGATCTTCATGAAGGACACGGGCGTGGTTGTGGGCGCCGTCTGTATCGCCGACACCAAGGCTCGCAAGAAGGTCAAGGGCTCCGACCTCCGTGCGCTGCAGCTTATCGCTTCGCGTATTGTCGAGAAGATGGACGCGCACAACAACGAGATGACCGAGAAGGTCACGGAGGGCGTGCGGCTGCTGTAAGCTACCTACCGAAGCTCCTCATTACCCCCAAACGTGTCTGGTACGCAGCAGCGTTGCATGCGTCGATCTCGTTTACATAGAACTCAGAAGTGTGGTTAAATATTCCATGTCTTGTTTCCAAAGCTCGCATCTGTAGGTAGGGTTCATATCACCGCATTACATTTCGTTAGATCGCCGTGGTCCGCTAGTAGCGTCGCTTAGCCTTCTTCTTGCTCTTGGGGGCAGGCTGCCGCAGCCGACGCTTCCTTCCAGCGCCATAGTCCGACTCATCGCTGGAATCCTCCTCTTCTTCCTCCTCTTCGTCGTCCTCATCGTCCTCGCTTTCTGAAGAGCTAGTGCTGTGCCAGCTATCTTCTTCGTCCTCTGAAATAGCCGCAGCAGGCTTCCGGCGGGAACGCTGTTTATCTGATGCCGCAGGCGACGACTTGCTTCTCGAGTCGGGTGGGCGACTGTGTGTCCGCGCAGTCTTCTTCGTGGGAATTTTGTGCCCTTGCAGGTTTACATTTGCCGCATCCAGCAGGAATTTAACGCAGTATTTCTGCAAATCCTCCACCAGTCCACCAATGTAACAGTCCCAGCCGTTGTACGTGATCGCGTTGGAAAATACCAGTTCGACGTGAGCCTGGGAAAACAAATGCGAGCGGGTCAGAGATTACAGGGACTAAACACATACAGATGGCACGCACTACTTACGAAGTAGTCGCGGAAGCTCTTGTACTTGTACAGCTTGTCTTGAATTGTTCCGAAGTCCATCGGGTGCGCAACGATCTCCGAGTACTGCGGTGCCACGTCGTCGGTCACTGGTGAGGCAAATATGTCCGACTTGTCGGCTTCGGTGAGGGCCTCGTGAAACACTTGCAGCACCGCTCTCAGATCCTCGTTACAAGCACGCTCAATAGATTCACGTTCTGTGCTTGAGTACTTCTCCATGAGAGCTGAATACGGCAAAAGCTCTTGATCAGGATTCTTGCGCTGCCGTTTTCGTGCGGAGCCTGCTGCACTAGTTGACGGAGTCGTTGCCACTCGAGGTGTGCGACGAGTACGCGGTGACAGGATTTGCGGCTCCGCTGCCTCTCGGTTCCGAAGCTGTCGTGGGCTATTGAACACAGCGGCAGTGGCACCATCCACTCCATCAGTCGTCGATTGAGCTTGGCTGGGCGCAGCATTCACAGTTGTTTCACCTTCCGGCGCCACGACGTGATCCACCTTTTCTTCTGCCGCGACATTGTCTGTAGTCTCCTCACTACTCCGTGTGCGACGACGCGATCTCCTTAGTGGAGAAGCCTCATCCACATTACTGGAAGCAGGAGGAGCCACAGCAGGAGAAGCTTCAACCCTACTAGCAACAGGAGCAGCAGTGTTGCTACTAGCATCCCCCGGGGTCGGAGTTAGCAACTCAATATCTAGCAACGCCAACTGCGTTTCCTCCGGGTCTTCACTGAAATTCGTCAAGAAGTCATCCGGGGGATACGAGTAGCTCACACTGGCTCGCTCTCCGTCGGCCTCTCGACGGTTGATGTTGTTAAAATCGCGCAAAAGGTGCGGGAAATGACGTTGCGCCTGTGTCAAAACAGCAGAGACCAGGTTCCGCGAGTTTTGGGAGATCGGGCTCGACGAAATGTTGTAAGCCTCGCAGTTGATGCTCAGCAGCTTCACATCGGCTAAAAACGCCTCCACTTGACGATAATAGCCGAACCGCAGACGCTGTTGGATCTTCGTCAAATCGATGGGATTGGCAATCGAGATCGGGTAGTCCATGAAAGTGTCTTCGTCGACAGGATACATGAAGTCCCGCGAAATAGACAGCGTCAAAACCTGGTCCATTTCCTGCAAAAGCGCCTCACATTTTTCGCCGATAACATTCCGCGAGAAGAAAAGCCGTGTTGAGCGCCTACGAAGAGATAGCTCACGTTTCTCACGCCGCTCCTCTGCTGATGCGGACTCCAGCTCCCATGGGCAAACAGCACACGTATCATCGTCTGGATCGTCCCAATTAACCATAACACACTCCCACGGCGAGAGTTCCCCAGCGCTACTTGTTGCCAATGGTTTCCGAACAATGCTCTCGACCGTACCGTACGACATTTTCGCTTCGATCTCGAGTCCGTGCTGATTTAGCTGCACAAATGGCATCTGAACACGATCACCCACACGCCAGTTGCCACATACCCCACTCTCGTAGACATGGTCCAGCACGAGAAAGTTTGCCACATCGTTTGAGTGATACAGAACCTTGAAATTCAAGCGTGTGGACGGTTCACTCGCTGCGGGGGTCAACTGTTCATCAACGCTCGTGAATTCTGCAAACGGGGATGACTCCGGATTAAATAAGTCCCCTGTGTCGGAAGCGACATCTTCTTTGGTTTCTTCTTCCTGGTTTTGCTCCTCGCTCTCACCAGCAGGACGCACAGCTGAAGTTGGCACAGCAAGTACCGCGAGCGAAAACTCGCACTTAATCGTGTTGCACCTTATGTGCTCTTCCGCAGTGGGGAACACATATCTTACATCCACGACACGGCACTTGATAGCATAGAACTTGGACAAACGTGCGTAATATCTCGGGTTCGGCATTCCCCCGTAGCGTAAATATCCAGGATGTCCCTCCGGCAGGTACACCACATAGTCGCCAACTTGCGGAACGTACTGATGAATCGACCGCAGGCTGACTAGTTGCAGCCATTCGCGGTGGAATCTGAGACCGAAGCGCTTGGAAGCAGGCTCGATGATAGCTCCTCCATCTTCCGCAATAATTTGGTGAGCTTCCTCTTGCCGATGCCGTTGAGCACGCCGGGATTGATGTTCGGGGCAGAAGAAGTGCATCTGGTCGACAGACCAGCCGAAGTTGATCGCACACTTCCAGTGATACGAGTTACGGCACGCGGTGATTGTGCACCCAATTGTTGCTCCGCGCTTATTGCATGCAACGCAGGTCAGCGATCGTCCTCGACGAATCTCTCGGGTTACGTTATACCAGTTACCTTCGCGGTTGAAACAGAGAGGAGACGCAATCGCACATTGGTCATGCACGAATACACGTTGAGCACCGTAAATCAATGGGTGCACGCCCATGCCGTCCCCAGGTAATTTGAGCATCGCGTCATCATCACCAACGCCACAAAAAGCACACGGCATCAGTGCTTCGTCGGTGTTTTCGGCTGGAACTGGTGTCGCTCCAAGCTGGGCTCTTTTCGCTTCAAGCATTTCAGAATACGCCATGCTCTGATCGAACCGATCCAGCTGATTGTCGCCCATGATGATACCATCATTCGACTCGACCACGACTTCGCCGAGGTCACTAGCTTCTCTTTCACCGCCAACATCGCTCATGGGTTGATCCCCAGGGACCTCGTCGCCTTCCTCTTCGTCAGCGTCGCTATCCAATACCAATCTGGAACGTGATCGGACGGCATTTCTTCGGGTTCGCAGTTGGCGAGGAGTGTCTTCTTGCTCCTCGCCACTGTCTGATTGCAATCTCCGACCACCTCGGGCAGGAAATCTAACACGAGGAGATTCCCGCTGCCTGGTGCTGCGAAGTCGCCTCCGCCTGGAATTGGCAGGAGAAATCGCAGCCTCCTCATTATCGCTGAGCAGATCATCTTCGTCTAGGTCGAGCTCATCCTCATCTTCGTCCTCTTCGTCCTCTTCTTCCTCCTCAGCAGCGTGACGCGGTGTTGGAACCTGAAAGTCTTCGTCACTTCGATCATCCTCACTGGAAATTTCAAGTTCGAGCACCGACGTATCTCGCTCATCAGCAGGCGTTTCACGCCGCCGTCGTCGTGGGTCTGCATGTCGTCTGGATCCAGATCCCCGGCGCCTAAGCTCTGACAGCATCACTGGGGCACCGCTCAATCTGTAGGATGCTCTTGCTAGTGCCATTGCGTCAGCGGCAAAACTTCCTTGTCCCTGGGCGGATTTGTTTTCGTCGGTCTGGACAATTGCAAGAGGGAACGAGTGGATATCCTCCTCAGCTTCAGGCAAGTGACGCACGGCGCACTGAATTTCCGATTCCTTGCTCTGCTGGATCCGTAGTCTTCGATTTTCCGCGTACTCCACTGGCGTGAATGAGTTCTTGGGCATCAGGTGGGGTGGTTGGTGTGGATACTGAACCAAAGAGGCATCCATCAGAGGACCAGAGTCCATCAAGCTCGGTAGCTCTTGGGTTTCCCTGTCCCGGACGTTGTAGTGTCCATCGGTAACTAGCATCACGTAGTCGTGTAGGAAGTACTGCTGCACAGGTGTCGCCGCGTAGTGCTCTCCGGATCCAGTGCCAAAGATAAGCAGCCGGCCGATTTGATCTGTGAAGCAAAACCCACTGCCGTCCGGTGTAAAACCACCGTCGAGGTTGGAAAGAGGCTTCGAATCTGGTGACAAATTCGTGAAGGACTTCAACAGTCTACCAGATGAGATGTCCCACAAGCACACGCGGCCATCATATCCTGCTGTAACTACGATGCGCCAATCTGTCGGGTGCGCGCTCAGAGCAAACGCTGCATTCACATGCCCATTTTTCTTCTCTTTGTCAACCGCACCCAACGTCATCAATAGCTTTCCGCTTTCCGGATCCCAAATTCGTATCCTCTGCTCCCAAGTTGGGTCTGCAGACTCCGAATTCAGCTTGACACTGTGGAGGGTGACGAGTCGTTTGTCGTCATGCGTCCATGCAACCGTGTCCACAACTGGGATGGGCCTTTTCCGACCGCGAACTCCGTAGAAAGCAGAGATGTCGTCGTGCTCTAGTGACGACTCGTTCGCCACAAGAACAGCTCCGAACAAGCTTTTGTACTTCCGCTTCCATTTCCAAATCCGCGCCGCGCTGTCCTTAATTGACGCAGTTACAATCCGGTCACCCCGATAGTTGTATGCAATGCTTGAAACTGGGCCTTTATGTCCCTTCAACAATGCGATAGGCTCGATGCTTAGGACATCGTCGTCAGAGAGAGATAGAGACGGCAGGTCGTTCTGCACCTGTGGAGGCTGAGTTTGTCGCGGTGCCGCCTCGCGCTGCAACGCCTCCGCAACCGTTGGGAGTGGCACCTCGACACCAGCTTGAGGTTGCAATCGCAGTTCAGGTTGAAGTGGTAGCTGAGGCAGCAACGGAGCCTGGGGTTGTAACGATGGTTGACGAGGAGCCAGAGGCTGTGCTGGCGATTGCAATGGTGGTTGGGCAGGGCCCAGAGGCCGCGCTTGGGGTTGGAATGGTAGTTGATCAGGGCCCAGAGGCTGCGCTTGGGGCTGCAATCGTGACTGACCAGGACCCAGAGGCTGGTTGGGCGGAACCACAGCTCGGAAAGATTCAACCGTAGCTGGTGCGGCTATACCATTAATTTGGTTCGTTGGTTGCTGCACCAACGGGGTCTGCAAACTTCCAGCTACTGGATTCCAGGCTTGAATTCCAGGTGCTGGAAGGATAGGAACCGTAACCGGGGGCAGTTGATTAGTTCTCGGCCCAATTCCGCCTGGTTGCTGCTCCGGCGTTCTTATTTCCTGTGGCTCATCGGTAGGCTGAAATCGTGGCACAACAGCAGGCGCATCTGGAGCTGAAACCATCGATAAATCCCACACACGCGCAATTCCATCGTGACCCCCGGAGGCCACAAAATCTCCACATCGACTAAACGTCACGCAGTGCACTTTGCACGACCGCACTCCCTCGCGACGAGCGTGCTTCATTGCGTAAATGGGATGCAAACTGAGCATGTACGCATTCAGCGCGTACAGCCTCCGCGCAGTCTCGATTTTTGTTTCAGGCTGGTCCATGAGCGGAATATCCGGCACCTTGTAGCAGAAACAGCGTCCGTCGTCCGAGGCCGTGACGATAATATTTTTCTTCGGATGGAACCGAACTGCATTCACGACACTTGAATGCCCCACCAAGACGGCAACTGGCGCGCCCGTACTGATTTCCCATACTCGAACCGTCTTATCGTCGGATGACGAAGCCAGAAGCGTGTTGGAGTGATTCACCGCCAAATCCGTGATATTGCCAACGTGTCCTCGCAGCGTAAGCAGTAAGGCTCCTGTTCGAAGCGACCAAATCTTCACTAGCCTGCACCATTTTGTCAAGCAAGAAGTTAGCTCTCCTATGCATCAACATTCCATTGAATAGAAAGAGGATGCCGTACCTGTCATCGGATCCAGTAATAACAACCTTGCCCAACTTATCATACGCGAGGCAGTACGCCTGGATCTGTAAATGCCCGCTCAGTGTTTTCAACCGCCGGATCCTGCTGTACACATACGCCGGCGGGAGCCGCGTGTCATGCTGCCAGCTGATCTCTCTGCGTCGCAGCAGCGAGGCCTGATTGCGTCCTGTTCGCGCCGTCGTCTGAAACAATCCAGCCTCTTTCGCTCGCTCCATCAACGTCTCCGTGTGTTTCTCCACCTGGGCGCGCTCCTGTCGCAGCTGGAAAAGCTGTTTCAACGCGCGCACATCCGCCGCCAGCGTCGCCACCTTCTCTGTATGTGTACCCATCGTCTCTCCTCCTGCCATCATCATCGCCTGCAACTCCGGCGGCAGATCCTCCAGCCGACTCGCCGTTGTGTACTTCTGGTACCTCTCGTACTTCCTGATCACCTTCTCCACCACCCGCAGCGTCTTGAACACTCCTCGCAGCGTCCACAGCCCCTTGACAATCTCCTTGGCGAGTCCCTTCCGCTCTTCCAGGGGCAAGTCCAGCCGCTTGCTCACTACCGCTCTCAGCAGCAAACTGCTGCTCTCCTCGTCCTTCACGTTGCCGCCAAGTCTCGGGAAGGCCGCCGCCGCCCCCTGCAGCAGCTGCACCAAGTGTCCGGCCGAGAGGTCTCGGTGCCGCAGCCTATAGTCCTCGTACGTGGCCGCCCGCGGTCTCCCCGTCCAGTCCACGCCGCCCCGGAGCAGCTGGTGCTCGGCCAGCTCCTGGATCAGCGCGTCCGCCGCCTTGTGGCACGTCGAGCGGCGCTTGAGGAAGTCCGCGATGAGGAAATAGACCTCGCTCTCGTCCACCGGGGGCTGCTGGCTCTTGTGCTGCTCAACTGCCTCCTGCAGAGACGCAGGACCATCACTCCTCGACACTTGCGGAGCTGCTGCTGCGGTTGCGGCGATGGGCGGCAGCGCCTCCCGCGCGCTGGGTACGCCAGCATCCGGGTTGCGTGCATCCGGGTTACGCTCCGGGCTGTGCGGAGCTGCTGGGTCGTCCGCCATGGGGCCGCGTAGCTCGTCTTCCCCACCTGCAGCGGTCCCGCGCTTTTTGCTAATGAGACGGTCGCACTTAAAAGGAGGGAAATGTAGCTATCATTTGAGGACAGGTGCGACGGAAGTGTAGCCATTTGCAGCGATGCTTCGTGTTCAAGCTCACCGGGACGACGGGGACGGCGACGAGGGGCTGGAAGAGGAGGCGTTCGTGGCTGTCGTCGTGCCGGAGGCGTCGCTGGAGGTGGAGAAGGAGCCGCAGCACCAGAAGGACGAGGAGTTCCTGTGGCTGCTGCTGCTGGCGGCGGTGGCCGAGTGCGTAACCACGTGCTTCGTGCCGGGGTACACTCTGCGCCCGTGGGGGCTCAACGTCGATGGCACGGCGTTGAACTGGATCGGACCCTTCCTGGACGGGTTATCGTACGGTTACGAGGACCGACTCAAGGGCGCGGAGGTGTCGCTGGCCTGCGTGCAGTTCCGGTCCGCGTTCTTAGGGTACGCGAAGGTGGAGGAGAGAGGATGGGATGGCACACACACGGACGCTGACTGCTGTATGGGCTACGCTGTTGCTGCTGCTGGTTACAGGGTCTTCACGTCCTACTCGTTCATGGTCGATCATGCTGGAGATTTGAGTGGCAGCAGCTTCGCGGCGGGGCCCATCTACGTCTGCCTGTCCATTGTCGGCGGCTGCGGCTGCTTCTGCTTGGGCAAGCAGGCGACGGAAGCTGCGTGGACGAACCCGGTGACTGCGAAGGTGAGTCAAGCAGTGACCAGGATGAAGAACAAACCGTCCTTGGTGACGAGCTTGGTGGCCTTGGTGGTGGTCACGACGTTGAGAGCGGCGCTGGGACCTCATGGATTCGTGCGGTACGTTACGGAGACCCGTGTGTGTGCGGTGGTGGCTATTAAGGTCTGACGGACTCTTGTTGCATTTTGGACGATGCAGGGATCCGAACGACCCGCAATTTATTGGACCTCTGCAGGTAGCGGACGGAGAGGAATTGGTGCTGGGCATTTTGATGTCGTGCAGTGCAGTCCTGCTGTCGAACTACGTTTGCGAGTTCTTTCCGAAGCAGCCGCCACAGTTGCGCAGTGCTGCATCGCGCAGCGGCGAACCGTTCATCGATTGGGGTTGTCTTTGCTGCAATTTTCTAGCTAGTGTTCTGGCGGGGTTAGCGTACCAGCTGAGCCGAATATCACCCACGGGCGTGACGAACAATCTCCTCGCGCTGAAGTTTGTGAGCTCGTTCTGCGGATCATTATCAGTTTTTTCTGGCGCAGTCAGTATGATCTCGGTACGTCATGTTGATTCTATTAACTGCGTATTGTGCGTGGCGTGTTAACGTTTTTTTGGTTCGCTCACAGCGACTTTGGCTCGCTGGAAATCGGCACTCTGCACTTTGGAACCTGGCTTTACAGCTACTTGTTGGACTGCTTGCTGTACCATACCTCTACAAGCATGACGTCGTGTAACCATCAGGCATATTAAGGTAATAGTAGTAAGATGCAATGCACAATAACAAAGCCTTACTAGCCTGTATGCTTCAAGGAATGAAGATAAATACCAGCGGTATAAACGTGAGTAAAGGACACTTCGCATGACGAACAAGGTACTACTTCGTTGCAACTATGGTGTCAATCAGCATAGCAAAGCATCGTTAATTTTTGTGAGAGTGAATTGCTAATAGGACCGCGGCGCCAATTGTATTTTGCTGAGGACACACACGCGTCCCCGCGAGAATGTCCCTCCCACGTATTAAAATCCGGATTCAACCAAGACCGCCGCAATCAGGAGCTGAGAGGGGGGTAGCTGCCTTTGCTATGCCCGACCTGGTCGAATCGTATGCCCCTTTCAGCCAAAGTAAACACCTGATGCCATTGTTTGAGCTCTGTCTACAATCAGAGCAGCTCTCCGTTAAGACGCAACAAGTACCAATCTAACTATGGCGCGCGCAGAACTACGGCGCATCTCTTCGTGCTCCGGGAACGTAATTGGGTTGCGTGGTGGAACGCGTTGCTGTTCGTTGCAGCAGTGCTGGCGAAAGGCATCACTATGGCAAAAGAAAATCGATTACGATATGCTATCGTTCTCGGGGTGGTTCATTCAGAGTTTTGGGATCCGTACCTCTTGAAGCCTTATACTGAAGCGACACACTAATTTCCACAGGTCGTTGTGATCCACAGAACTGACGCGAGCATATCCCTTTAGTCTTTCGACCCACAACGCTTGCGTTTGCCGTCATCTCAACGGAGCTTGATTTACTCACTGTGTAAGCAAGGAGCAGGTGCCCTTTGAGCGATATGCGTGCATGCTCTTGTGCACTACCTACCAGATGCCATCGACTAATTGAAGTCTCCGCTTGCATTTGGTCATGCCTGCTACAGTCTACTGCAGTGGCATGGTCCAGGGCTTCGCACGTGCTGAGGCTGGAAGTTTAGTTTCATATCTTGCAGTGTCTGCACAAGTGCTTGGAATTATAAGGCAAGTACAGCTACACTTGTAGAGTAGATGAAGAGCCGAAAAGCGATTGCCATGAGGTGTGCGTTACATGTAGGACCTTGCCTGCGCACGCTGGACAAAGGAGATCAAGTAGCTTGCACATACACCAGCACACTCATCCTGTCACGAGCAGGAGCCTAAAAGAAACCTCTTTAGTCCCTTTGATCAGCGTGACAACATTAATCTGTGCAAGCAGGTCTAGCAGAAATGATTCGCTGCGGGAACTCGACACGGGCAGCACTCGTGGAATGATTGGGCGGTGTCGGCGTTTGCACCATGCACACACATGTACTGTACAGCGTCACGAGTCATGGCTAAAGTATATGTGCATGGTCTCCCGCAACCTCTATCGACGTCGCTGGCAATGCTGGCGGGCAATGTGCATTGCTCGAAGGTTAGCGGTGCCCTTGGCATATGACGTTGCGTTCAACAGGTTGCATTACACCGGGCTGCTTCACTCACGAGTTCATTCCGCGTTTTGCATCGGACTCCGCAAGCTCAAGCTCTAGTTAAGTCACCACCCCTCGAAGTGCGCCATGGCCCCGGCACTGGGTAAGAATGTGCACGATCTGGAGCGTCTTTCAGCTGTGAGCATCACAAAGGACCACGACCAAAGCGGCTACGCAAGTGTGAAGACGCCCGATGGCAACACTGGGGACCTCGAGGGCGGTGCATTGCGTCCAGGTGGCATGCCCGTGTTGACCAACAAGGACACCATTGGTATCCTGTTCCAGTATGCTGCGGTCGGTGTCGTGTACGGCATGCTCCCCTCGACTGTTTACCCGGTCCTGCAGCAATATCTCAACTGCAGCGGCGCTCAGGTGTCTGCTGCGAGGGAGCTTGTGACTCTACCTTGGAGCTTCAAAGTCTTCTTTGGCATCATTTCCGATTGCTTCCCGATTGGCGGCTACCGTCGTCGTCCGTACATGATCATCGGGTGGACGGTTTGCATCCTGATGCTGCTCGTTATGGCCGTCATGCCGATCGGAGACCCATACTACACCGTCGCATCGGATCGAGATATCGATCCAACCGACTACACGCCAGAAATCGAGGCTCGTATCAACTACGATGCTTCTAGCCAAGGCGCCAAGTATGTTATGCTCATGTTTCTGGCATCCTTCGGCTACGTCTTCTCCAATGTCTGCTCCGACAGTATCGTGTGCGAACTGGCCCAGCGGGAACCCATCGCCAAGCGTGGCAAGACGCAGTCCGCCATCTACATGGTGCGAACTGTGGTTGTGATCCTCGGTGAGCTGCTCGTCGGCTTCTGCTTCAATGGCGAAGAGTACGGGGGAGACTTCGGCTTCTCGCTGAGCTTCCCGCAACTCATGATCATCATGACCGTGCTCACGGTCCCTGTCATCCCGATCACGTGGTTTTTTATCAAGGAGGAGAAGTCGCAGCGTGTCAACTTCCCAAAGTACATGAGCGAGTTCTGGGACTTGCTGTGCAAGCGCGTGGTGTACCAGGTCATCGCGTATCACTTTTTCTCCGGCATCTTTTCCAGTATTTCGTACACTGCCAGTTCGCCAGTGCAGTCGTACATGGTGGACGTCACGCCGATTAACGACACCCTGAACAACGTCCTGAGCCACGTGGCCTTCATGATCGGCATCATGGTGACGTCCAAGTACGGTCTCCACTGGAACTGGCGCGGGATGATCGTGTGGACGGGCGTCGTCGTCATCCTCATTGACTGTGCGGTCGCTCTCATCACGGTCTGGGACGTGTTCCGCAGCCAGTGGTTCTGGCTTGGGCCTCCCATTGCAGTGCAGATCCCTAGCGGTGTGGCTTGGATCATCGCGCTGTTCGTGACGGTCGAGATCGCGGGCGTGGGCAACGAAGGCGCCGTGTACGGCCTCGTGACGACGGTGGGCAACCTGGCGTCACCTTTTGCCACCACATTGACCCTCCTCATCGACGGCCCGTTCAACATCACCAACGCCCGTGTCCAAGCCGACGACCACTCGGTCCGCATGGACATTACGTACACGATCGTCATCTCGTACGTCATGACGATCTTCTCGTGGGTCTTCTTGTTCTTGCTGCCCAAGCAGAAGAAGGACACGCAGGAGCTCGCGCGCACGGGCGGCTCCAACAAGATACTGGGCGGCCTCACTATCGCCTACCTGGCGTTCTCGCTGGTCTGGTCCGTGACCGTGAACACGCTCGCCATCTTCGACAGCACCTCGTGTCTGCTCATCGCCGGCGGCAGCGGCTGCTAAAACTTGCCACTTCAACTTTCCCTTCCCAACATGGATACATTCGTGTTTACCTTACACCAATCTCCTATCCACCTACTTATGATTTCGAATAGGTCCGCTTGTGACTGGCGTCACTCCGCCTTCTTCCTCACTCATACATTCTCCCAGTCAAGCGCAAGTCTCCAGCTTTCCCTCTCTAGTACCATGTCGGGCACGCGCGTGTACGTCGGCAACCTGCCCATGGACATCCGCACGCGAGAGGTGGAGGACATCTTCTACAAGTACGGGCGCATCCGCGACATCGACGTCAAGTTCCCGTCGCGCCCGCCCGCTTTCGCCTTCGTGGACTTCGAGGACGCGCGCGACGCCGAGGACGCCATCCGCGGCCGCGACGGCTACGACTACGACGGCGCGCGGCTGCGGGTCGAGGCCGCCAACGGCGGGAGGCGCGAATCGGCCCGCGAATCGGCCCGCGGGTCGGCCCGCTACCCGCGCAACATCCGCGGCACGGGCGACTTCTCCGTGGAGGTGTCCAACCTGCCGCCGCGCGTGTCGTGGCAGGACCTCAAGGACTTTATGCGCAAGGCCGGCGACGTGGTCTTCACTGAGGTGGACGGGCGCGGCGGCGGCGTCGTCGAGTACAGCAACAAGCGCGACATGAAGTACGCCGTGGAGAAGCTGGACGACTCGGAGTTCCGCGGCCGCAGCGAGAACTCGTTCGTGCGCGTGCGCGCGCCCGGCGGCCGCGGCCGCAGCAATAGCCGCAGCAACAGCCGCAGCAGGTCGCGCAGCCGCAGCAGCGCGCGCCGCTCCAGTAAGAAGCGCAGCCGCAGCCGCAGCCAAGGAGACGCGGAAGGAGAGAAAAAGGCCAAGCGCAGCGAGTCGGCGGACAAGGAGCCCCAGGACGATAAGCAAGAGGACGGTAAGGAAGAAGCCACCGAGGCTGCTAGTGCTAGTGAGAAGAAGGAGGACGAGAAGGTCGAGGAGCCCGTGAACGAGAAGGTCGAGGAACCCGTGAAGGAGGACGAGGAGCCCGTGAAGGAGGAGCCCGTGAAGGAGGAGCCCGTGAAGGTGGAGCTCGAGAAGGAAGAGGATCCCGCCGCGACAGCTGCGGAGCCGGACAAGGAGGCGGTCAAGGAGGAGTAGAGCGGCTCGGCGGACAAGCAACAGGCACGGACGCGCAGAGCTAAGCGGAGCTGACACAGTTTGAAAACACAACCGGACGGACCGAGGGACGAGTACTCACCGCGGAACAGCCTGGACTTGCCCAGGGCGTGTGCGTGCGTGAGTCTGGTTGCTGCTGCGATAGTCGGTGTTCTCTTACCGTGTGCCTTGTGTGCCCCCCCCACCCTGTTCTTGTTTGTTGGTGCTGTATGTGCACACCGTCCGAGACGCATGTGCATAGTGAGTTTGATTTTTCTACATTGTTCGACTGGCTGACGGACGGCCTGGATTTCGACTGGAAGCGGCATCTTCGGCGCGCGTTGCCGGACACCTGAGCGGGCTAGCGCGGACAGCGGAGCGTAGGATGACGGCGGCTGCGGTGTGGATGGCGTAAAGGCGGAGACGCGGACAAAGAGATACAGACAGATACCTAGGCAGGACTATGATGGGGAAGTGTTAGAGCTTGATGCTCCCCAAGCAGGAGGTTGAGCGATAAGAAAATCAAATTCATTTTCTCAATACGCTAGTGCAGCTTCGACGATCTCCATGTTTCTTCAGTCACGTCCGAGCACTACGGGAAGTTCAATTGGTGACTTGGAGCGCGCCACCTCCTCGAGACCCTCGCCGTTGTACGACAGAGATGGCAGAATCTCGCAGATGGCGTCGGACGTGCTGTCCGCGAAGGACGCACCTGCTGCCTGCAGCCAGCGCTTGCATTGCTCTGAGATGAGTTGGCGCGCAGTGTCGGGTGAGTCCGAGGCTGCCCCGGGCGCGTTCTTGACGGGGGCGAATTCATCTTCACGAGCCACACCGAGCACCTTCATGCTCTTGGAAAGTGGGAACACGTCGAAGATGAAGGTCTCGAGCTTGACGCCCGTGTTGCTCGTAGGCGTGACCGTGGCCGTGCCCTCGTCATTCACGTACGGGATCTTCTTTTTGGCCACGTGGTATTCGGCGTCGGTCTGGTTGCAGCAGCGCTGCAGGAAGTCCATACGGAAGAAGTGGTTGCAAATATTGGCCGCACCGAAGCTGAGCTTACCAGTCGCAGGGTCCATCTGCCGCGACGCGGCGCGATCAAGCTCCGAGTACTCCACCACGTAGTACGCTCCATTGCGCTTGGCTACTACGCCCACACTCTCGTCGGGACGAGACTTCCACACCACCTTGTTCGCGCAGTCGGCGTCCTGGTCTACGCAGTACCCGATGAACACCGGGTCCGCAACCTTGCAGAGCGCGTTGTCCACCGAAAACACGTGCAAGTACTGCACGTTACGCGCACTTAAAAGGTCAAGTACCCCACTGCGCTTGAGAGCTGGGTAGATACCGCCGTTGCCGTCCGACGCGCGTGCCAGCTGACTCGCCGTCTCGAGAATGAACTTGCCGTCGTTCGTAAAGCACGGCAGCGTCCCCTGACAGAAGAAGTGAAGCTGATCTCTTGACAGTCCGAAGTACTCGTTGTCTCGGAAAAAGGACACCGTAGTCTCGTGGTTCATCTCGCTTGTCATGACGAGCAGCGGGATCTTTGGCGACTCGGCCAGGTCGAAACGGGTCTGTGCCAGCTGCTGCACCTTCAACACTCGCAGCGCGAAAATCTCAAAGAGCGACTTCCCCGAGGGGAGACCGATATCGTACATCCCCTTGGGCCCAGCGAACCCGAGGCGCGTTCCCTGGCCGCCGCTCAGCACCAAAGCGCCCGCCATCCCCTTTGAAACTGCCTCCAGACCCAGATCGAGCCACTTCGCCTTCAGCTCTGGCGCAGTCTCACTCAGCTGGTGCACCACCCCTTCCTCCAGTGGCGTCACCTCGTCGGCAGCTACGTTCACCATGCTGGCAGCCTTTGTCGAACGCTCGAAGAGACCGGCAATCTGCTGGGGGTCGTACTGTCGGAGGCTTTCGACCAGCTCACACGCATCCTGCGCACTGACCTTGCCGGCGTCGACAAACCGGAAGACATGGCCCTGGCCCGCTTCTTCAAACGGTTTTCGAAGAGAAGCTGGGATGGAGTTAGCGTTTGCCATGCTCTCCGAGCGAGGAAGGCCTTTTTCCATCACAGACTTTGCCGCGTGACTCGAAGTGTACATGTATGAAACGAGGGGAGACCATTTTGAATCGGTTATTTTTGTATTTTGGATCGGACTTTGGAAAAATATTGTTTCGATCGGATACTTTTACAGCTTTGGTGGTTACTCGTGCATATATATGTAATATCAAAATACTGCTAGGAGTAGTATCGCAATTTAGCTGCAATTGGGGGTACTGCAATAGCATGTTGCAGTCCCCCCAACTGTCACCGGGTACATGCACACAAAAGAGGATTGTCCGTCGAAACGTAGGCGATATATAGGACTTTGTATTATTGTGCCTTTCACCTATTTTGGTGGGCAGGCAGTTAATTATGGCGTAATTAGATCCATAAACAGGTGATCTACCCTGATTTAGCGCTATTTATGGNTCGACCAGCATTTGCGAGCTCATAGGTGGAGATAGGCCGGGGTTGAGCCCGAGTGACGGGTAGTAAACCGCCAATCGCCCATGTGTTGCTCTAACTCGGGCGAGATTAGCATATTCGGCTCTAAAGCAGCCTCGCCATCGCCTAGATAATTTCGCCCAATTCGTGCCTCCAGAATTAACCCATAACTAACATAACTGAAGGCAGTTTTAGGGGTAAGAAGTGAGTATAATTAAGCCAGAATTATCACGGCAGAATTATTGAAAGGCACAATATATGTGATCGTAGGTAATCCAGCGGCTGATTCAACATTATTGTCAATAGCTACAGTGGTCACCGTAATTGCTTTCTATTGGAAAATAATCTCACACATAAAATAATCTCATCCGTTTTCGTCGATACTATTTGTTGTGTGAAATCTAAATCCTGAAATTGGAAAACAATCTAAATTGAAAATTTATATGAGCTTCACTATCGGGCTTATGGTGGTTAACGAGTGCCGTAACCAGGCTGTGGAAAATACACCCCCGTTAATGCTCTAGAAGCGAAAGAAGCGAATGCGTCATTCCATGTATTAGATAATTATTGAGCTCGACTGTCGTTGCGGACCATCTCTACCGTATACACATCCCACGTATCGCAGTTGAACGAAAACACCATTACCTTCTGAATGGACTCTTCTTAAGCAGGTCGGGGAGTTGCAGCTTGGCGGCAGAGAAAAACCTATCGCACTCGTTTGACGTCGGTGGCACTAAACGGACGTCTACATACTTTCGTCCTTGCAGACTTTCCAGTGCTTGAGCGTCTCGACGACGATGGAAGCGGGCTCGACGTCTGCCTCTTCCTGCGCGTCGGTTTCGGTGGGCTCTTGGAATGGGGGCGCATGCAGCGCGCTCCGCAGCGTTGAGCCCATCACCTCCCTGAAGCTTTACCACCCCAATCACAGGTGTAGCGTAGTTGACGTCGGACTTAGTGGCACGTAGGTTTTTTTTATGGCTGGGTAGCTTTGCACAACCCGGTCGAAGAGACGGCGGGTTGCAGACTTGGCGAGGATAGAACGCTGTAGGGTCTTCGTGACGCCCTCCAAGCGGGCTAAATCGTCCAGCAACATCTTCGTCTTCTCGTGTTTTCTCTGAGAAAGAAAAAAAAGAAACGAACCGAGGTTATGCTTCGATACCGTGTCATGGTTCATCCCCCGAAATAACTTCTCCAGACGAACATACCGCTGAACCATTGCATAGGTGCTGGACCAGTGGGCTGCATTTCGTATGACAGGAGCGAGAGGGTCACTTGCCGTAGTACGTAACGACCTTTCAGTATCGAGAAACGGATCTTGTCCAGTAGGTCCTCCTTCTTGACCACGTAGTATTTCATGGTAAGGTTGAAAAGGTGGATCGTGCAGCTGATAAGTGGGCACCGCTCCAACCTTGCGCCCGATGCTCTGATTAACGAAGCTGTTACTCCCGACTATAAAGGTGACCGCCTCCAGGGTCGTACCGCAATAAGGTGTCCATGCCAATTTCAAGTTAAATCTCGTCAACAACTTCAGCTATCATCGTTAGCATAAAAGCTCCAGTCTTTGAATCTTCACCAGTTACCCGACAGGTCCACAATAATGGTCGAATACCCGGAGCCACCACTATGAAATGGATCAGGATTTCACGCCTCGGGTTCGACCATCCATCTGTATCCAGAGCAACAAAGGGCTGGTCTTTCAACTTCTCGGTCACACTCTTCAATTCCGCTGGATAGGCAGCATCGAGGAGCTCCCTCGCCACCATGGGCCGACTCGACAGGATAATGGCTGGACAAATGCAAGCAAGCATCTTACGGAAAGCTGGATGCTCGACGATTCGAAATGCCGCTCCGGTCCTAAGATAAACAAAGCAATAGCAACCTGGCAGCGAAACTTGTAGCTTTCAGTAAGATCTGGTTGCGGTAGAAATAGTGTCTCACCGTGGTCTTCATCATCGCTGCTCCTATCATCCCATGACTGTCTCCTCTTCCGGGTACGCTTGCGCTTCGCCTTCATTTCATCGTCTTTGTGTTGCTCGCGAATAAACGCTGGTAAATCGGGGCACTAAAAAATGTGATTTACCAATGCTCGAGAGGGCTGCATACACTTTAAAACAACCTTACAATGGTTGCACGTCACGTTCTTATACTTTCCATGCTTAGTGACCGTAAAATCGGACCAAAGAAGCCCAAATGGTCGCCCTGGCTTCCTGTTATGTGCTTAAGCACAAGGAGGCGGCAAAAACCAGTGCCACCAGCACAAAAATCATGCAGCAGGTGGTTGCTGCGGCAATCAGCAACGTGAAGATCGCGAAATGGCGGGAAAAGTTTGAACAGAAACTGTAACTTTCATTGCCCCCCTATTTTGGTAAATAATTGGATGTATTTGATGCAAATTGGATGCGTCCATCAAACCAACGCTAGTTCTACTGACATTTGACTTGGAGACTTTGTGAGAATATTTGAGGTGGCACATCAAATAATAGCGGTGTGGTTATTTTACCGTACACAATTTAATCTGCATTCATCAATAATCTCACGTTGATTAAATTTTGTGGAGGCATTTTTTTCCCCAACATATAATAATTTCAATGAGATTCACTACTGTGACCACTGTAGCTATGTTGTACTTATGATTTGTACTAGCCGAGCGCCGCCGCTACTCGACGGTAGTAATTTAGTTGGTACCCGTGCCGCTCACTCGAGAGCTCACTCCACTACTACGCAGGGGTGCCTACGCTTCACTGCGGCAGTAAGCGCCCCGTTCCGCTCACAGAGGCTAGCTACACTACTCGCCGTGCTTGGTTGGTAAGTGAGCTACCTACGACTTCGGCTCCGGTAGGAAGGGCGGGCTCTTCGGCCCCACTAGGCAGTTTTAGCCAACCAGGGCGCCGCCATCGCTTCGTTTGGCAGCATTTTGTCCACCGGCGTGGCTTAGAAAACGTGACGCTAAGGTGCTTACACTCTAACAGACAGACCGACAGACCGACGAGGTGCTCCAGTTGATGTTTAGGTTTAGCCGAGTGCCGCCGCTACGCGGTGGTAGTGGTTGGTTGGTTGGTGCCGTGAGCTGAGGCTCGCGACACTACGTACCTACGCCTTCGGCTCCGGTAGATTGGGCGGGGCCTTCGGCCCCGCAATACAATTTTAACCAATGGCCGTCGCCGACTTCGCTCCGCTCGGCAGCATTTGGACCAATGGGGTGGCTTAAATCTGGCCACGATAAGGTGCTTACACTCACACAGATAGACCGACGAGTTGGTCCAGTTGATGCTTGGGATGTAAAGCTGAAGAGAGCGTATGTCTTGGGTTTCGTAGGCTACAATTCCGACTCAATGAGATTGGCTAAAATAGTTCACCAGTGAGCCCATCAGCCATGCAGACCCTCAGCGGCTGAGTCGCGTGTCATAAAAAAAATACAGAGGAAGTTTGGCAGTCGTATCACGATGGATCCGAGCGGCTAAGGGGAGTGATGCACTTCGATATTTTATACCACATGCCAAATTGATCGTATGCACTTCACGTTACATGATTTCGAGGCGACAAGGCTAAAGGATACTCCGTGCTGCACTGCACACGTCTCTGGGCTCCAAGTCCTTGAATCTGCAGGCGAATACATGTACCGCGATCAGTATGTCGCTTCAGCACCAGCTATGGTCAGCACGCTGACCACGATGGAGGTGGCCATGGAACAGTAAAACGAAACAGTTCGTACTTTTCACGTCGTAGTTGCAGGCTAAGGCTCGCGTCTACTGCCCTACGGACTCACTCCTCGCGTCTGGGCTCCGTTCCTTAGAACTGCTGCTTCGTGTTGGTGCAAGATGTTGGGCATCCTGCAGTAATCCTCGCTCCTCGCTCTGGGCGTCACGGCCGTTTCCGCCGTCCAGACGTACTTCCAGGGTGATGGCACCCCGTACAATCTCAGAAGCGTCGGCATGGGCAACTGTGCCTTCATGTCGTCCTGGAGCCAAACGCCGACCAACTACATGGCCGTGAACCATATGCAATGGGACGGCCTGACCCACTGCGGCCAGTGGATCAAGACCACGTGCATCAACCCGAAGAGCAAGAAGAACGAGTAGGAATGGAGAACTTGTCGCTGCTAGCTTCATCTCTCAAGTGCCGAGTTTCCGAGTTATCACTCGGTATGACACTGTGCCTTGCTCGGCAAACCGCACACAAACACTCCCGTAGCAATCCTGTCTGATTGGACAAATTACATGAAGCAACCGCCAATAATAAGCAAGCCTTATGGCGAACGCCAGATTTCCTACGTTTCCCTAGATAATTGAAAATATCAGAAGGCGTGGTCATCCCTGGATTAAAATTTGGCATTTAATGGCAACACTGGGAAAGAAGGCGTGGTGGATAAAATAGTTGTCATAACCCGTAGTCTGCGACAGAATACATGGCACCCAGCTATGATTTGTCAGATCCCATGGCCTCTGAAACGGGTTCTGACCCGTCAGCATAGTTAGACCCGCTCCCTCCCATGATAAACAAAGTGCGTTTGCTATGGTCAATGAGTGCTGCCACACTGACAGTTATGCTGCCGCTTTCAACAACCAGCGCATTTCAATCTCAATCGGTCCCGATATTAGTTTCGACGAGATCTGACTCCCTGCGCCTTGTGTGCACCGGTTGGGCCGCCGAAAACAACGTCGAATTCGAAGTAACGGGAGGACTCAGCCGGAGGAACCCCCGGCAGATACCACTTCAGTCGATGTGGTAAAGCAAATCATAACCGCCGAAGCTGTATGCAACTATGAGTCCCTCACTCACAAGTCAATCGTAGACGCCGATCAGCCACCCGTACTATGTTACCATTGAAAGTGTGTTTCGAAAGGTAGTATGTACTTGCTTAAATTTAACACTACGGTAGTAATAAAAGCCCCCTCAGTCACAATTCAAACATAATACAGTTATGAAGTAGATCAGTGGAATCCCAGGTGAAAGACGAATCTATTGGCACAACGCAAGGGTTGCAATTTAAGTGCTACATCTATCCATCCTCTGTTTTTATCTGGCTGAGCTACGGTGTTTTCACACTGCCACCACGGCAAATATAATCCCGCAATAACAATCGAACCATAGATCTCCGTAATCTACAGTTACTTCCTGATCTGGCGCTCTATCTTCCAAGGTCACCACCACAACAGCGAACTTTCTTCGGTGATACACCTCAAATAAATAGCAGTTGAAATCGCACGAGTGATTTTCGAAGAGAGAGATTGCACTACGTCTCGGGTTTCCGCTGCCCTTTTGATGAAGTCGTGGCTAACTTGAGTAAGTAGTCGCTGATGCGGATGGTATCCGCATCGTAGTCCCGCGTTGTCAGTTCCCCAACATACTCACCAACGATAATCCCTGACGAAATGAAACTGCCTGCGAAAACTCCGAGCCACCGAGTGGTCTTTTTTAGTACGAGGTCGTTCTCCACCTCTTGAGGGCGATTTCCACAAAAAGGGCCGATGCGGTACTTGTTAGCAGCACAAACCATGCCCGATTGGCAACTACCAACACACCCGCACCAGTCTACTCATTCAATGTCTTGGAGGGTAATACCGGCCGGTAGCTCTAAATGGGGAATCTTAAGCACACTGTCAGGCCAGGGTACAGACGCCCCCGATAAGATCTCCCCACTTGAACTATCGCAATCATCACCACTTCCTTCAGCGCAATCGCAAATGGCATATTTGAAAGTGTCATCGCTTGTTACAGGAACTTGCATGGGCTCAATGCGACCCGCACCATTACTAACTCGGTCAATCAATTTGGTCTCATCGGTCCCTGCCTCGGTTGAAGTCGACAGTAGGTCTACAACACTGGGCTTGTATTCGTAGTTTGTATGGATTGTTGGCCGGGGACTAATATAGCGAACAGGGTTTCCATCAGTGCACAACAGATCAAAACCAGCAGATACACTTTCTTCTGAATGTGCATCTCCAGCTTTTGATGCACTAGACAGAGAAAGCAGCTCCACCACATCTTGCTCGTGCCAATCTCCATTGTCGTTTGCCTCTGAGGATAGCTGAGAGGATGTGACTTCACTGCGCTCCGGATAGTCACCACGTCCCTTGTCGTCTGCATATAAATCCACTTCTTTCTCCTGGTCTCTCTCTGTTCTGGTCTTGGGGATTCGAATGGCAGGGGGTCCAATATAGTAGATGCATTTCACTTATCTGGGAAAAACGTAAACCAGGGGTCGAACAAAATACAATTGTTTAGTATTGGCTGTTTGCTATCGACGCTTGTCCAATCAGGACGGTGTGGTACGCTTCTGTGCTGCTGGCCGAGCTAGTCGAAGCGTGGTCCCGACAGAGAGCTCGGACAAGCTACGCTTGCGGCTAGATGGCAATAGGGGCATATGGTCTAGGCCTACTTTGAAATCCTTTCCCCCTGCCCTTCTGTCGTGATCGATGCCATCTTACACCCGCCCTATATAGCTGCCTCTGTAACACGCCTCACAATGCTAGCCTTGTCCGAAAACATTTTGCGCATGCTCTCACTCGGGATGTCGTGTGCACCGACACGCTTATGCGGTGGGTATCCCCTGGCTTTGTCTCCAAACCACCATAACATCCATGCTCCGAAGGCCCCAGTCTTCGGAAACTTAACACGATTTTGGAAGCATATGGAACTTACCGTCTTAGTAATAAGCAGTGTCAATTCTCTGCTGTTCCTCGGATGAAAGTGCTGCAGCCGTCGCAGAGTAGTCATGCGCTAGACCAGCACGTTCTAGCAGTTTATCGATAGTTTCCAATACGTTTTCGGTGATGTTGCCTGTGGCAACTTCTTTACTCGCAATTAGAGAGTTCATCCCGTCAAGTAGAACCGGGGGTAAATTGTCGATCAAATTGTTGAACTCCTTGAAGCTGCTTGTATAGCTCGATGTGTGGCGGAATTCCGGAGGGCTTCATCCTCAGTGAGTTGCCCGTCGACATGGCTGGCAACTTGCAGCTCGCTCATCATCGAGGTATCGCGAAACAAGGATGGACAGCACTAGGTGTGACGATGGCAATGTCTCTCGTAGGAACACTGAATGATTTACAAGAGCAGCCACGCATAGCTTCAGTATATCCAGCAAACTGCTAGTCATGCAGGGCTGGGTACATTTGGTGAACACATTCGCGAACCATAGGGTGCTCGTTGTCTGGAAAATGCGGCGGCAGCAATGTAAATTCGGGGCGGTTTAGTAGTAAGCTAGCCACAACCCGGCTGAGACACTGATCTCATATCGGATGTAGAGATCTTGAACACCTCCGAGCGACCACCCCACCCTTAGACACACGCTAGCAATCGATGGCCCTCCCGTAGAGCCACTAGATGCAAACGTAGCGACTCCTTTTCGAATAGAGTGTGTGGCGTAGTGTGTCTGATCCTTTAACTTGCTGATCAATTGACACAATATGCTGCCGAACCGGGATATCTGCTCAGAGCCTGAGAAACGTGGCCTGGAAGACTGGATTGGTCGACATGCGAGGTGCACAGCGAGCGTTGTGATCCAACAGGTTTCAGGACTGAGCGGATTGGCATACATATGACGAGGGTCTTTTGGTCCGTTGCCTTCTTGGTTCGTCTTGGATTTACACATCATGCATCCGATGCTGTCGTCGTAGCTGCTAAGATGTCCAGTGCACAACACCTGCACCGATTCAGACATACACATCACATTCCAATGAGTCGTGGAGGAATAGATGCTCAAATCCACCATCCTGGCGACCCAACGTCGATTCACATATTTCGTGGTACAAGGAGTAAGGCAACGGTATTTCTCGGACTCCTTGTGCGATCCAGACTGGAACTTTGAGGCCTCCATGCGCTATAAGCCGGAGAAGAAGGTCGCCAACTTTTATCGTAAGCTGCCGGTAGTGGCGTCTCCTTCTTACGATACATATCCTTCATCGCACTTCGATAGTCATTTAGTGTGCCAACACTGACACTCTTCCGTGTTTTAAGTAAACACGCCTCAAAGTCTGTGACCTGAACTGATCGAGGTTGATTTGACCGTTAACATCGAAAGGCAAGACATGATCTTCCGTCAGTTGCCGCTCAATCCATTGCGAGATCGCACGTCAGCTATGACGGGCCAGGTGTGTATCTAGTGTACACTATAGACTGCGAGGAAGCGCGCGAGACTCAGGAGACTGAGTCTAAGTATGGGCTTTGGGTCAAATTGAACTCTGATTTATGTTAGCGNGCTACGCGAAGCACACGCTAGCCATGTGCTTTGTACCTACTTTGTATCTTTAACTATATATATCTACCTACATATGTAACTTCAAACAGCCCGTTACATAAGCTCGCACGGTAGGCACGCTGCGTTTTGGACGATACACATGCGCCGCGAACATCTTGCGCAGTGATCTCTCGTTCATCGTCGTTACCCTCACGTCTGGACACAGCAACTGTAGCCATTTCACTGGTGCTCGTAAGTCTCCAATGTCCGATCCGAATTGCCAGCACCACTGTCTATTATGTCCGAGCCACTGCTGCCAGCTGTCAGGGTCCAAGTCACTGCTGCCGATGGTCGAGCCATTCACGCCCGAGTCGCTACTGGTGTTTTTACAGCTGCTTCTGGAAGCCGTGACCGTGACCATGCTGTTTCTTCTGGGGAACAGCGTGACCGTCTCCGAGGGCGCTGTGGCGAAGTGAGTCCGCGAAAATTGCTGACCGCGGGGTTCCTCTTGCACACGGCGCCCGAACTGCCGACTAACGGAGGGGGTACTCCGATCTTCGTGAAGTTGCTGATCTTCTCACCTTGTGTACCCGTCGGTGGGCTGGATCGCTCTTCGGTTGATCTCGGAAGACGCGTTTGTTGTTGAGGTCTTGGACTGTCTGGTGGACAGCGAGAACTTGGGGCAGCAGCGGGGATACTTCTACTCGCTGCGCCGGTAGGGATTGCGTCTGTAGATCTCGAGTGTTGAGATCGTGACTCTCCAGCGAATGTTGATCTTGGCCGGCCAATACGTTGCGGTTGGCGTGTAGCCTTCCTCCTTTCCGGGCTTGTCGTTTCCTATAGCGAGGGTCTTGAGTGAGAGCTGACGGGCTTCTGGCCAAGCAATCCAGGCGACCGATGTCCACTTGCAGTCTGGTTCAGCTCCGTGCAGCGTCGGGTGGGCCAATGTACGTTCCCGTGCCCGGCAGTGCGAAGACGAAGGCGACTTGATGCGAAGAAGGCAAATACAACTCTGTTTAATGTGATAGCTTGTCCTAAGTCCTAGTTCACATTTCCTTGGGCTCCCTTGGCAGTCTGCTGTAATGCTGCCTCTCTCCTGATTGTTTACTCCACCCGTGATATCGAGATTGACCTGCACTCCTTGAGATCGAGTAATCCTCGTCAAGATCGATGTCGCTTGGGTACAATCGCTTTGTACAGGGATGATATCAGCCACAAGTCTTGCATCACTGTAGAGGGTGTCACTGTATAGGGAGTTGTGATCTTGACTGATGGGATGGGTTCAGCGCGAGAATTTCTCAGAGTGCTTCACCAGTGGCGAATCACCCCAGCGCCGCGAAGCTACTAGTCTTCAATGCCATGACCATGAGCGGGGGCTTCTCTCCTGATCTCGTTGTCTCCGAGGCAATGAGGGGGGGGGGGGGGGGGGAGACGCGTCCGCTGCTGTGCAGCTTGGAGACTGAGAGCCTATCGGGGGTCGGAGCCCCGACCAAGGGTTTCGTGCAGCTGCAGGCCCTTGGTGCAGTAGTGACTGGCTTCCTTCTGATCAACATCACGTTGCGCGGCTTGGGCATTGCAACAAACTAAGCCTGCTAGCGGAGTCTTGCTGTTTCTGTGAGAGCGGAGGGTGGTTCTAGTTTTTAGCCAATCCCGAACTGTAGATTCGCGTCGAAATCGTTGATAACGAACAGAGAACATGCGCGGCTCACGGAATGTGCATAATTAAAATCAGCCACCAACGCGTGCAAATGTTAACAATGATGGTGTTTTATCCGCTACATCTCCTACCATTGCATACAACAGCCCAAATAACGCCTACGTTTCGGCAATATTCACGAATGCACGGAACGCACTTCGTTTGCGCGCGGAGATGACACCTCGTGTCCTGTAGGCACGCACGATGTCACGAACTGGCGCACGAAGCACGGTATGGCGTGCTTGACGACTCTGAGGGATGTGGTAGCTTGTGCGTGTAGTCCGGCGCTTTTGGAGGCGACTCTCGGCACCACGATACGTGGTAATCGCGGCAAGCGCAGCTGCTTCGTCGACGGAGATAGAGGTACTTGGCTCGACCATGTTGCAACTGACAGAAGCTAGACAGCATGAAAATTCGGTGTACTTTGGTCTTCCTCACACATAAATTTGACGACAGGGGGGTTAAACGGGTCAAACTGGTTGTGTGAATGGGCCCGCCGCGCGGTGTCGCTACGCTCCATTTCGTACCACACCACGTGTACAATGTGTGGCGCTAAGTACCAACCGTGGATATTTATCTGCGTTCCAAGGGTCAGCATCAGTGGTTTCCAAAAGCAGCCGCCGTAACCATCATTCCGGGCCTCGCGGCCACATAACTGCGTATGCCCACGCCTTCTGACATTTTCCCATACCAACGGCAACATATCGGCGGTTTGCAGGGCCGTTTATCGCATGACACCACAACAAACGACAGTTTTTCCTACCCCGATTGGGTAAAACTAGCGCCCAGCCCAAAAGCAACCCAATCTGACGCTCTCTGCGCTCGCTGGTGACAGGACCATAAGCCCGGTGCGGCTTGCAAGCTTCACCTTCGCTTGCTAGAAAGGTATTGTTGGGTCCTGGGTTTGCATCCGATTGCTCCACACACGGTATCCAAACCACAGACAGGCTCACTTCGCTCTCTTTTTCCTAACCCTTTGCGATACTAGATTTCGCCAAATCAGGGTCTATTATTTCCTTCGCTGTGGCATATGAGACCCTTCGTTATGGCGTCTAGCGATAAACATCCTGTTTGCAGTCCTTGAGCGCAACACACGGATGTTAACCCAGAACACAGGACCAAGCGAAGGCGAAGCCGTAGCGGGCTTAGGGATTTGTCACCAGTGAGCGCAGCGAGCCGCCAGGATTTTATTTGGGACCGCGCGGAGCGCGTTGCATGGTGGTAACAGTACGTGTACGTTGTCTGGTTGGTGTGCCATGTAGAAGTGATCACATTGAAACGAATTCGATTCGAAACTAGAGGGGAAATCTCGATGCACTGTGCTTTATCCAGTTTCTCATGTACAAAAATGCCAACGTTCTCCGGACCCTTCGAGATGAGGCAGCTGCAGCAGGGAGACATTTTGCTCTCCTTTCGCGTGCATCATGCGACGAACATTGTCAAGGAATCGATTGGGTTTCCAGGAAAATTATTGACCAGAGCAAACGTAGGCTCCCGAGGGACAGATAGCACCGCCATTCGCGATGACAATGGCAACACAGCAAAAGATAAAGGACTCGAGCTTGACCCCCGAGTTGCTCGTAGGTGTATACGTGGCGCCGTTGCCGTCCGCCATAGGGATTTTCTTGTGAGCTACGTAATACTCACCGGAAGCACCACGTCTACCGAGAAGTCTCTTCAGAGAGAAACAGCGTCAAAGCGCAGCTTTAGATAACGCTCGGTCACAGCAGATAAACGCAACAACAGTGATCAACGTACATCGTGTTAAAGTTGTTGCAAAGGTTGGTGGCGGCGAAGCTGAGCTTGCCGGTCGCAGGGTCCACCTGCTCCGACGCAGCACGATCAAGCTCCGACTACTTCAGCACGTAATACGCATAATTGCGCTTGGGCACTACGCCCACGCTCTCGTCGGAGCGAGACTTCCAAATCGTCTTTTGGCACAGTTCTTTTACTTGTGAGTACAGCTTCCGGTAAATGTCGGTCCGGCCGTCTTACAGTGCGTTGCCCACAGAAATAAATGTAAGTATTTAACACGCCTCCTGTATCTTAGTGGTAGACATACCCCTATGTCCCGCGAAGGCCCTGACCTCAGCACCAGAGCGCACACTTAACGCTTCAAGACCGCGACCCACCCACCGCTGTTTGTCCTGATCCGAGCATTATCCAGCAGGTCGTAGCTCTCCAGAGGCCGATGGTTCCCGTCTCTGCGGGTTCCACTCGGGTCGACGTTTGGAAAATGTGCTCCAGCAGTTCCAGATCGAGAGCTTCAAACTACCAGTGATATATATTCAGTAAAGCATCGCCCAGGAGCGCTATTTACACTTGATAATTGCAAAAACACACCTAGCTATCTCTTTCGTCAGTATAGTGAGTCCCGGGTGAACATCATGTAGGAAACGAACACAGGGCAATGCGAGTGGCGAGCCCGCATGGAACGTTAGCCTAACGTATTCGGTTGCTTGCACTGGGTGAATTCGGAAGTGCTTCCCTTTTGGATCCAAGGCGGAAGCCCGTGGCTACGGTTCCTGGTGTGAGGTTGGTGAGTGGCGCAATCACCATCATCAGTACCAAAATACGTCCGTGTAATTGTGCCTGGTAGTATGACGTTTAGCCAGCTGTCGTATGTTGATGCAGAGCAAGCAGCGATGGCCGCCGCATTGCAAGATTACTAACTGCAAGCCAAATCAGAGTACCGGCCCATGAGATTCAATATCCACGACATTCCAGTCGATATGCGAGTGAATATCGCCGACCTGCACGCCGCACTTGAGCTCCCCAGTTATAGCTTGCGTCCTCCATTTTGCGAGCAGACACAGGTTAGTACCCAAGCTCGTGCACGAGGTATGGTGGGCTGAGACCAAACGCAGAAGAACAAGATCCGTAGATAAGGGTAGAGCAGAGGTAGCGTAATCGAGAGCTTGCTTAGACGGTAACCACAGTGTCGAGACAGAGGCTATGTAAACAGTGGCCGCTGCTTCGAAAAAGCAGGTGACGACGTTCGAGCCAGTCGCTGCTATCTGGAGATAAATTTTGGAGGGAACCAGCTACTAGCTGGTTCGATTAGTTTTTCGCCCCTACATATTATCTCCTACTTATTTCTTCTGTATGGTGCATTGACGCATGGCGACAGTGTGCACTGCGGGTGGCTTTCGCGACATGTCATTTTGGTGTAACGTTGAATCATGCGCTTAAGCAACGAAAATCCTACCTCAACGGGGTTGAGGTCTGGTGAGTAAGACGGTAGGCAAAATAGCCACGCACCGATCTCATCGATCATATTTTAAGGTGCCTTGTATGTGGATATTCGCGTTATATATGACCACTATCGAGGGCGATAATGGACATGGATTGAGAAAGGGCAGAATTTTGGTCCTGAAGACTTCGTGAAATTTCGGTCCATTTTCCCAAGGGAAAGGCCCTGGATATCAAAGCAGCCAGAGTCGATTGCTGCGGCTAAATGGGACCGTGTCGTGAGCGGGTGTGTTCTTGGCGGACCAGCCATACAGATGGAACACAAACCTTGACAAAGATTTATATTAAACATAGTCCCATAACAATAGAACGAGAACCCACCTTCCGTTTTGGAAGTCTGTCGATGAAGAAGAGCTGGTCAGGTCCGCTGTAGAACGCCGCTAGACGAGCGACGTACTCTCTCCTCTCATGCAATAGACTCTCCCATGCGCTCTTAGTTATAACCTTTCTGGTGAGCTTTAGATCAAAGCGCAACGCGCGACATATCGTAGAGTCAGAGACGCAGAAAGAATCTCCGTAGCGAAGTTCACAGCGTAGTTCTTCCAAGTAGAAACATGGGCGGGTATCCACATACTCCCAAACAAACGCACCGACACCACTTGGTCATCTTGACGTCCTCGCGCAACCCTCGTTCTCCGATATCATTCCTGTAGTACGAAACCGTTTGTACCGGCGGTAAGACTACGTTCAGATAGGCCTAGAACGCTAGATACGGTAGCTATTCAAATGGATACGCATACATGAGTGTGATGCCTCTCCGACGTGTGTCTATTCATTAGGTCATTTTAAACTGCTGCGAAGCACTAGAATCTTAGAGTGCCGAGTCAATGCCAGCCATTCAGACTTTTTATCCTCCGCTACAAGTTATACTGACCCGGTTTAAGTATATCCTAGGAGTGGTAATCTGGTCCTGAGATGCTGCTCTGATTGGATAAATTATCATTCCTCTTCTAAACTAGACCCCATTGTGATTTGAAAATATGTTTCCTATTTTTAGAGTGCTATTGCAAGCTTGGTTTGCCTGTAAACTCGACTTTTTATTTTGCTTAAAGCGGGTCGACAAACCCGATCTTTGTGTGGACTTATAGACCGTTCGATTGTCTAACTACACGTTACGCCTGCCACTGCGGTTTACAAGCACTCTCTGAAGCCGGCAGCTGTTGTAAGTCACTAGGGTGGCACTCTGCCATTTTATTTCAAGTATCCGTTATTATGTCGGCTCTAATTTTGCGAATATCGTTCTGTTTATTATGCCGACGGCTAGATTCGGATACCGAAACGTAATCACAAGTGTGGCTTGCATCGGAGAAATATGAGGGTACGCAGACGAAGACAAACCATAACACTGCAGCTACCTTGATCGAGGCAATTCCAGAGGGATTTCTTGACTACTCGTATAAGGGCTATTAAGCGTCGTCCTCGTGGTGGGCAGTCACCGGCGTTCACATTTACACTGGGGGAGCGGTTCGCCGTTTTACAAGGTGCATGCACGTTTGGGTCAGCCGCCATTGTCTAGTCTGATTATGAACGATGAGCGCATCAACTTCAGGTCCACCAATAGAGCCGCGCAGAGCCGGTTTGCGGTACTGATCGAGAAGAATTGTGACGCTTTATTTGCAAAGTCTATTTACCACCAGTTTGCGCAAATCGCAGCGCTGCAGTAAAGACGCTGCCGCATCGCGCGAATAGCACTCCTTGTTCTCGGCGCAAAAAGGCACTAGCAGGCACTACTTGGTCTTGGCGCAGAGTCCCCCGGTGATGGTTGCACAAGTCAGTGAAAACGTCGCGCGCTAATACCATAGCATGTAGGATGACATAGAATAGAAGTATGGCGCTAAGACAGCTTGGTGAACTAAGAAAAAAATGAGAGGTATCCCTCACAGGGAGGGATCCAGAAATGTGATTGAAGCCGCATTCTGTGACGGCAAACTTTAGTAAAAGGCGAAAGTTTGATGCGAATGAAACTAACTCTGCGGAATGGTTTGCAATTCTCCAATACTAGTCCACCCTATATATTTTCAGTAGCCTTACGAACATATGTTAATATCGTTAGGAAATGACGCAGGCGGTTTCCGCTGCGACGAATAACAGCTGCAGAGTCTCTACAGGAAGTAGTGAAAGCATTCCACGCTGAAAATGTTCTGGAGGCTTGAAACTAGCGAAACCGGGTCGAAAAACGAGGCAGAGCCGAAACGCCCGATATACAGTGTACAATATCTTTAAACCGATCGACTGGCCAGTCCTCACCGATTTCGCGGTCGTCGTTGCGTGCAGCAGGTTGCTGCTGTATGTTGGCTCTAGCGGCTGGGCCAGTCGTCCTGCACGCGGATTCGATTCCTCCGGCAAAACCCGACGGCCCTCGGGCCGACAGAATTTTGATGTGGCGTATCCAGAATGTCCGTATGCACCGAACAATCGTTTTTGGCGGCTCAGGTGCAGGCTTTCATGGCCACTACTAGAGCTGCACCCGATTAACTAGAAAACACCAAATTGGCGTAACGTTGAATCCACTTCTTTAGTCCATCTTCGCTCTTGCGAAAACTGAAATGCAGTCCAATCAGGTTTTATGTGGTATTGCCGAACAGACAAAGTCGTCAGATGTGGGTTCAGAACAACAAATGACAACCGCCGAGTTAGTCGGCGCTTATTGACCTACTCTGAGTTGTCTCCAGCGGTTCGGGCCTTCCGGGACAGCGGTGTTTCGCCTTCATCGAAACCTAGCAACCAAGCCAATCACTCCGGAGGTCAGCTAAGTTCACCTACCTCCGTTCCTCTCGTTCCCTTCACCAAAGGATGGCCAACGGCGCACGAGAGCTGTTACGGGTCACCAGGAGCAAAGCCTACTCGGCTGGAAGAGTTGCGGAACCAGGGCTGTACGAAATACTGACGCGCTGTACTCAGCGAGATTTTCCTTTCGCGCTTGGCGAGACACGCCCTTCCCCGACCTTGATCTCTTGGTGCTACTAGTCAACACCCCACAAGCTATGCCTCTCGGGTGTCGACGGCAGACATAATCCAGCCCATGCAGGGACTTACCGGAGACTGTACACTTGTCTTGGACTAGGAAAATTCTGTTCTGTTATCTGTTATATCTTTCGGGAGTCTCCGAAGCTAATGCTTGATATAATTCTATACAAATATCAAGTGAAATGAAGTCGTTTCGGATCTTGGCCGACTCGTCACCACCCTCTCCACGTAACCACGCAGCTGACTAGCTGAGTTCTGCCCGTATAAAACCGTTCAGTTTGGAACTCAGCTGGGAGTCCGCCTAGTTGGAACTCAGCTGGCAGTACCGTAAATACTCCAATTATGTCCAGATCTTTGAGTGGACCGCCAATTTGACGACCACTAAATCACATTTCTACTTGTGTTTAAGGAGGGGCCTTTGATTTCCTTAATCACATCCAGCCATCCAATATGAAGCAAGCTTTTCTGCTCACGTCGGGTCTGTGGACTTTGAAAACAAACGGCCAATGTTGCTGTAACGACTCCGCCTAGAATCGGAGTCGTTATAGCAAGATGCCGAAGAAGGAGTGCACGTCAAGTCAACCGCGGGTGATAAGGGGGCGACGAAGACAAGTGAAGCCTTCCAAGAAGAAATCACGTGCTAGCACCTGAGGTTTCAGGTAAGCAAAATCGGGAGAAAAAGAAACTCATGCACCGCGTACGTTAATGTCTTTTGTCGCTGTTTTGGGTTCTACTGATAATATGCTGTGGTCTTTAGCGCCGTGCTTGGCTTCGCACACGCTAGCAAGTTGATTACGTCCATGTCATCCAAGGACTCACGAAAGTCGACGATGGAGATGACGACTACGATCCGAAACGGTACCCGGACGACGGATTCGACGACGAGCCTGAAGAGGCCCCTGTCTGTGAAGTTGCTCAGGCTAGTTCTGCCGACATGCAGTAGGTGTCTCCTTCGTTGACTACGCAAAACCCGACGATCCAGTAGAAGCCGCCACCGCTGACTGAATTCCCGACGAGCCAGTGGAAGCTACCGCCGCCGCGATGCCTGGTGAGGTCATGGACGCCGCCGTGATGGCTGACGAGGTTGTGGACACCGCCGACAGTCATCGGACGTTGATTGGGTTCATACGTTTGACTATGCTGATTTTTATGTTGTTTTGTAGTTGCTTATACTGCTGCGTATATTGTTATGTTACTATCGGCACCACTAGCACCCGCAGGCATTCCGATGTCAGCACAAAAGAAAGAACTAGAACGTTGCTCGACGAATCGGATAGTCGATTCAAAAGAGACTAAGAGCATCCTAAGAGCGCTCAAAGCCCCTCAACTGCTCGATCGTTTACGACAGCGTCATCACGCCAAACTCAAATCATACACGTCGGGGGACACCGTCGGAAGGCCGGGACGGGGTAAGGAAGGCACATACATCTGTTACAAACTATGTGCCCGAGCTACCCAAGGAAGCCTTCGATGACTGGGACGAGCTCGAAGCGACGCTAAAGGGCTACGTCACTGAGAACTACTTGTGTTTTCGAGTTCGAATTTCGGAAACCGGACCAAGGACAACTGGTAGGCTACAATCGTGCTATCATGTTCTATGACTTGTGTCGCTCACACTCGCTATGCACAATTATATTGCTTTAGCCAGGAGAAAAACAGCTTACACAAATGATGATGTATTTCTTCAAGCAGATGTGGTGCTCGCATGGAGAGGCACAAGCTCCGCGAGGGAAAGGCCGCCGGGGTCATGACTCGTGCTATACCAGATGTGAAGCAGGTTTCATGTTCGCTCGGAAAACGTTATCGTCAACGGACAGGCCAAGTGGCAGGTGTGCGTTATTTCAGAATCGGAGGTAATGCTACACTTGTACCTTTTTCCTTTCGGCTTTGGTACTATCTGGGTATTCGCTATACAGATTTCGCTACACAACCACAAACCAGCAAGATCGTCTTTGCTTTGTATCGCGGGGCTAGGTCAATGGCGATCGCACCCGAGGTTCGCCGAGAACTTAACCTTCTGACCGAAATGAAGGCAAGCACCGCTAGCATTTGTCGGTACCTGTCTGATAAACTAGGTGGATGTTTCTGGTGAATTTGGTAGTGGGGTTTAAGAAGTTTATAATAATAATATTTATATTATAATATAAACTTCTTAAACCCCACTACCAAATTCAAGAACACTTGCGATTAGAAGACGAAAAGAGAATGAATTGAACTTGCAAGCATAGCTAGATCCACGGTTGGCTCTCGT
>LGTU01000270.1:0-37681 GCA_001314425.1 Phytophthora pluvialis
CAAGCTTCCTCATCGCTACGTGTAAGCTAGCGACGGTAACCACCTAGCCCGTTACAAGCGACAACTTGAAACTGGAGTTCTTACTCAGCCTGTGGTTCTTTCTGATCAAGTGGATCAGTCTGAAACTGTGTATCAGTCTGGGAGTCCGGCGGAAAATCAAATTGGCGACATCCGCGAGAACAGCGGTTTGCCGTCTTCAGGCGAGAACAGTAGTGATCCCGACGAACCTGAGCGTGTATGACTGGTATGGATGATTTCAAAAACGACTAAGAAGTCTGGACGGTCGAAAATAACACAAGCGGCACGCAAGGAGACAAATGACGGACTGAACCAGACATCTCTGCTCGTGAATGCGGTTGCTGAACCCTCCGTTGCTGTTCTAGTAGAAACAGTCAACACTGGTGCCAGCTACAAGTATGGGGTAGTCTTACGCGCACTTTCGATTATTCAATCCAAAAGAGCTAAAGTCACGGTATTCGAGCGAACGAAAAAGCAGCCCACGCCTACAGAAAATTTGCGGAGTATACTGCCGACACGAAGGATCGACTCCTGTAATGCCCAGATCGCACTGTTCCAGAATCGGTGGTTTAGCCATCACGAAAAGCAGGATGCCTCAACTCGGTCTTACTGTGATGACAGGAAGAACCGTATACGATGTGTTAACTCTGAAAGCAATGCGATCATGGCACACTGCCAGTACTCATTTTGATGGCAGCAACGCCGCTATTAAGTGGATTCAGGATTATGATCGCTCCGAGTGGGAAGCACGCGAATCCCTTTGGCTCAATGGGTTAATGGATCCGACCGCGATGACCCAGCAGTTCAAAGAAGTGGATGTACTCAGCGATTACTACTGGGCCACGCCATTATGTGGAAGAAAGATGGTAGAAGGACCGTTCATGGATATCACGATAAGACCGACCATACAGCGGAACTGTGATCAAGCTACATTTTTACACTCCCTTCAGATGTCTTGCGGTTCTCAATATTTGGCCATGCCTCAGCAGCATCGTTACGGAGTAGCTCGTGCCGTGTCTCCTTGAGCAGTCTAAATTTTCCAGGACGACGCAATACACCTTAGCAGCATGCTTTGTTCGCACACTCGACCGAATCCTCGCCAAGGATCACTTGCGGGCTATGGTCAAATATCTAAATGAGCCAGATTCCCCGCTCGTTCATACCACTCATCGTTGATGACGGCTTCCCGGTAGCCCCATCCCTGTCTCTTTTGTGCAAGGTTGTATGTGACCTCTCCCAGCTTATATTTTTTCAGTCCAGAATAACCTTGATTAAAGTATGCGAGCGTGTATTTCGAGCCATCCATTTACTGTTGCGAACGTTGGCCTATGTCGTAAGTTACGACGTAGCCGATATGATTCGTCGTAACTTACGACGTTGGTAACAGAGGGGTTAATAACGCGCAGTAACACGTGGCAATACAGCATGTTCATTGGCCCGGACTGAGCCAATTACAGACATAAGTTTCTTGAAAATGGGAGATCCCGCAAATGGTTTTGATTGGATTCCCACAAATGGACTGCTGGTCGGAGGGAACATCCATGCTAGTCGGACGGAAGCGGCGCGCTGAAGCTAGTAGCATTACGCTACAAGCGTATAGAAACTTGCTTTGCAGTCGCCTAGTAGATTTTTTATCCATGACGTTCTCTCGGGCCTGACGTCGCCAACGTGACGTCGATGCTATCAAGAATTTATTCTACGAACCTGCTATACTGATTTCCCCTTCAACTGATCGAACCAGCACGGCCTCCGCGGTGGCCCACTTCCAGCATGAAGTTCCAGATCTTGTGCATACTACATAATACAGCAAGAGGAGCTATTCTAGCTAGCAGCAGTGCGTACTAAATCCATTAGATTTCCTACCCAGTTCTCAAGCCCCCAACAAGCACCCGCCTCAATGGAAGACGAAGAAGATAGACCCCCCCCCCCCCGGTTCATTCAAAATCAGCAGATGACGAACTGCTAGGTTGCCGATGACACAAAACCGCACAAACCTGTACACAAGGGCTAAAAGGAATGATTGCCGCGAACGCCAGCGGTGCCGGGGACACCGAGTACGTACGCAAGTACGACGCCGTGCAGTATAAGTTGACGCCAAGCTACTTGTAGAACGTTTTACATGCGGCCATGAGCAAGATCTGCGAGGCCTGGCCTAACAGGAATAATATCAGAAACAGCACACCCAGCAGCACCAAGACGTTCACTGGGTTTACTTTTTATTCGATGGTCATGATGCCACGGCCCACGAGGAACGGCGTCTCGACCACCTTGTCCTGGCGCTCTATGAGCGTCTATGTGTTGTCCCAGAACGACTGGTGGAGCTCCGGCGTCGAGTAGCATGGGCCTCGACCGTGCCGCGGCGTGCGACTTTAGTGAAGGAGCTGGTGCAGAGTGGTGGTCGCACTGCTGCAGCCGGCGCCGGAGATGTTCGACTGTTTGACGACGTGGTCAATCCTGAATGAGAGTGAGGTCATGGCCATGATCTGTGCGAGCAGAAGCTCATCTCAAAAGTCTAGGCATCAAGTGCCCGCCCGAGCGCGACGTAGCCGAGTACCTCTTGGGCTGGGGATGAACCAGCAGTACAAGTACGAGGCGCCGCTACCGTGTGGTGCCACTGCAGCACCTTGCGACCTGGATACACCGGAGAACGTGAGCACGACATCGACCTCGTCCATCGGCGTCGCACAACCCCGATCTCGCCATTCGTCACGGGCTTGCGCTCACCGCCAAATGCACAACGCATCATCCCATTGCCTACGACCGAGTTCTCCAGAACGAGCTGCTGCATGCCATCATGTTCGGGTAGCGCGAACAGCGCCTTCGTCGCCCCTCAGGCCTTGATTTCTCGGCGCGCTTAATACGCGAACAGTCTCAGCTTGTGGCATGAAATGCCAACAATGCTTTTTTTCTTTTTACAAAACTATGATATCTACTACGAATAAACTACAAATAGAGCACCGCGTTATTTCCCTTTAACTAGACTAACTTAACTCGGATAGCGTTATCTCCGAGTTACCGAGAAAACGGTAACGTCGACACCACTAAAAAAACAAATCTTAGAGGGGAGGGGAGCCAGATATTTGGCAAATCGGATACAGGTTCTTCCCAATCGCCTCCATTCCTACGTCCTACGTGCACTGAACCATCATCAGTTTTGTGTTGACCAAAGGGGCGATGCGTGGCTACCAAGGGGTTTGCGAAAGTCATTCTTGATCTGACTACCTTTTAGACCACTGCTGTAAAATGCGGTCGACGTCTGTCCTGTTGGCGTTGGGACTTGTGTCCGCCGTGGCTCTCGGTTCCGAGGTCGACAATGGAACCTGCGACTCGGACTATGAACAACTTACCTCATCTAGTGACTGCGAGTGCCGTGACGGCTTCAGCGGCTTGGGATGCCGCATGTGCACGGTGAACGCCGAAGATGACGATGCAGATGTGTGCGGTTCCGCCCTTGGAGGTGGCTACTCGTGTGTCTCGGGTTTTACTTACGACTCCAGCTCACTAGGCAAGACGTACACGTGCACGCTTTCCAGCGACCTGCAAGTTCTCTTCCCCGATGGTGCACTGGATGTGAGCTGCGAACGCGACGAGCAGGGCGAGGCCAACTGCGTAGCTGCCGTGTACACTTCCCAGGACACGATTAACAGCGAGCATGTCATCGACTGCAACATGACCCAGTGCTCGTTCGCCACGGGCAGCGCTAACGGAGAGTGTGGCGAGATCAACTGTAAGTGCGGCTCCGAGTGCTCATCCATGACCAAGTCTCTAGTGGAGGGATCACTTAGCGGCAAGGCTGCCAAGATCCAAGCCACGGATTCGTCGCAGCAGCTCTCTATCGTGATCGAGGGCTCGCCGCTTCCACTTTCTGCTACGTGCAACGCGTCGGCATGTGAGCGTACCGGAGGCAGTGAAGCAGCTAGCGGCAGCAGTACGTTGAGTACGGTTAGCACTGGGGCCGCGTCTGGTGGTGACACGGACGGTGTTGGACTGGCTGTCGTTGCCTGTGTCGTCCTTGCTGCGTTGTTGCTACTCGGCTGCTTCTCGTTCTGCTGTTGTCTGATGGGTGTTCGCCGAGGACAGAAGGAGGAGGACCTGGAGACGGAACTGCTCAGGGTCACCTCGCGCTCAGCGAAGGAGCTCAAGTTCCGCAGCATTAGCTGCTTTGCGAGTACCACCGACAAGAAGTCCACGGAGCAGAAGTGCATCTTGAACAAGATCTCGGGGAGCGTGTCTCGTGGTGAGGTCCTTGGTCTTCTCGGACCCAGCGGCTCGGGCAAAACGACTCTGCTCAACGCACTTGCAGCAGTGCAAAATGGTAACTCAAAGTTCACTGGCGAGCTCTTGCTGGACGGTAGCAAGGTGACGAAGGAGTACCGTCGTGTGGCCGCGTACGTACAGCAAGATGACACGCTGTACTCCACTCTCACTGTGCGCGAGTGCATCGCGTACTCCGCTCAGCTTCGTCTGCCGATGTGGATGACCGACTCTGCCAAGACTGCAATGGTGCAACGTGTCATCGCAGAGCTCAACCTGGGCCACGTTGCGGACTCACGCATTGGTTCGGTGGGCGGAAGCACCTCGGAGCGCGGCATTTCTGGCGGCGAGAGGCGTCGTGTGAGCATCGGCATGGAACTCGTCACTTCACCGCAGATTCTCATCCTGGACGAGCCGACATCTGGCCTCGACAGTTCGTCGGCCCACTCGGTCGTGAAGCTTATTAAGGAGTTGGCAAGTCACGATCGCATCGTGGTGCTAAGCATTCACCAGCCCAGCTCTCGGTCGTTCCTGCTTCTAGACAAGATCATACTACTCGGAAAGGGCCAATTGCTTTACAGTGGCTCGCCAGCAGACTCCAAGCAGCACTTCCACGATCTTGGCTTCAAGTGCCCAGCGGATGAGAACGCTGCGGACTTCATTGTCGACATTTCGATCGACCCAGACAACTTTTCCACAATTCAACGCCACCAAAACAGCGGAGACTCCGAGAAATCTGCCGTCACAGTGGCTTCCGCTGTTCACACTCAATCTGAGCAGTTGTCTCCTAAGATCCCGATCGGAAGTCCTGCGTACGCGGCAGAATCGTCACCGTTCGTGATGGAGGAGGCCCCGGAACTGAGAAGTTTGTTGGCTTCGTTCCAATCGACTGTGACTGAGATCCGCGTGCTGTTCTCGCGCACGGCGCAGAACATTTTCCGCCACCACTCTCTGCTCGTGCAGCATGTTGCGTTGAGCTTGGTCCTGGCTCTGTTTGGCGGACTCATTTTCAACAACGTGTCCGACAACCTCGCAGGCTTCCAGAACCGCATGGGCGCGTTCTACTTCATCCTCACGTTCTTCGGCTTCGCTAGCATGAGTTCCATGGACCTTTTCATCGGGGAACGCCCGATTTTCCTTCGCGAGACTGGAGCCAAGTACTACGGCGCGTTCAGCTACTTCCTGGCCAAGATGACGCTCGACTCGCTGCTGCTTCGAGTTCTCCCTGCGTCGATCTTTGCGTGCATCTTCTATTGGATTATGGCCCTGCAAGCTTCCGTGGAGCGCTTCCTGCTCTTCTTGCTGACGCTTGTGCTGTTTAACGTCGCGACTGGCTCCATCTGCCTGCTGGTGGGAGTACTTTCGCGACGTGTTGGATCGGCCAATCTCGCTGCCACTGTAGTGCTGTTGATCATGCTACTATTTGGTGGCTTCCTGCTGAATTCGGAAACCATGCCGGACTCGGTGGGCTGGTTGAAGTACCTATCGATTTTCGGCTACGCTTTCGAGATCCTCATGGCAAACGAGCTCGAGGGGATTATCTTGTCTTTTGATGCCCCGGGATACCCGGCCATTCCCGTCTACGGTGAAGTGTATCTCAAGACATTGGGCATGGACTACACCAAACGCTACTACGACGTGGCGGCGCTGGCGACCATTGCTGTCGTTCTGCAGTTTCTCGCGTACTTGTTCTTGTCACTGCAAGTCCCATCCCACCGTACCATGACTGCATATGGTATGAACAACGGTGCAGCAGCCTCTGGAGGCAAGGAGGAAGGGTACGAGGCGTGCACCTCGGTCGTATCCGCCAGTAACTAGTCGTTTAGTACTACGCAGTACGAATTACTACGAAGTAGTACTGGAGTACTACCAGAAGCCTACAGGACGATAAGTTTTCGAGCCATTATACATAATTACGAAGTATTAGGTTTCGTTGATACGACTCACGACTTTAGAACGCACGTTCTCAAGCCAATTCAGGAGTGTAACATTGTCCGTGAGCGTAATTGGAATCTCACGTTATAAACTGTCAAATCGAGAGGCAATATAATAAAATCCGCATGCTGTAAGCTTGCTATGCTAATGCTAAATTACGTCGAACAATAATCCAATTGGCACCTGCACCTCGGATCTGCTAGGACTCCACGCAACCGCATTTTGCGATCCCAATCGGTATGCGACCACCCCACACGCAGCTTTTAGAGTTTCCGTTATGGGGGACTGCAGGCGCCTCAGGAAATACTTGTGATAGCTGGTGTGGGATGAAGAAGGCTACAACTGTACAATCTGCAGAAAGTAAAAATAATGAGAAACCAACTTTACCAAAACTATCGATGATTGGAATCATGTCTGTTGTGAGCTGCTCCGGCTCGATTTCGTTGTTTATCAATCTGCGTGACTTCAGGTTAATCCGTGATTTTCTACGCTGCTGGTTCGCCGAGTCTAGTCTTCATATTCAGAGTTGAAGTAAACCTCCGAAGAACTGGCGAAACTGCAAACGCGAAGATGTTGGACAGTAGATGTTGATCTAGCAGGCTCAAACCAGCGCATCGAAGCGACATGTTGGGCTCGGTCTTTTTGAATCCACTACTAGTCTCTTTTCGATCAAACGCTCAAAAATGCCAACTTTACATCAACCGGCAATTCCGCGGCATAGTCAATTGGCTTCAAGCGGTACATCCGAAAGCTGTCAATATACCTTGCATGTGCTGACGACACCACTATATGAAAATATTCCATCGTTCGATTCATTTCTAGCATGCTTGCTAGTGCGTTCATGGCAGCTGCGCAGCCCCTCAAGAATCCTCCACCCTTGCCAAGGCCTATTAAGGTGACCACCCAGTCGACGGACGCATTTCGCAAGAGGGTTGTTCAAGTCACTTAAGTTGCTTGCGAGGTCTTGGACTTCATTCCAGTCAATTTTATGCTTCAACTCCAGCTCCACATTCGACCGAATCTCAGATATACACAGCTGAGCGTCGACTAAGCCTCCACATAGCGTCAAATCTTCCAGATGCGGACAGCATTAAATTATGGAGACGCCGTTCACTTCTTCTCTCGGCCCGTCGAGTGTTAATGACCGCAGGCACTGTCCAATGGCCGATATGAATCTAAAAGACCATCCGTGGACCCCCACTCATCCAAATGTAGTGTAAGCGATATCAATCTGTCGGAGCAGGAATTCATAGGTTCTTCGCTCAATGCCATGCCACAACTTCGGACTTGGCATCGTCCAAAGTCTGGGACCACCACATCTGCCCCCTCGCTGCTTCCGTCGTCACTGAACGTCCACATGGGCAGCAAAGGTGAGAGGAAGTTTGGTCTTGCACCTCTGTAGAGTTTGAAAAGTTCCCAGTCACGAACTACCCATCGAATTGGAGCATTAGGCAGTAGCGTGACCAAACGTTCATCGGTACAGCCGCGAGGACAACCGAACAAGTTTTCTTCAGGGTGTTCTGAGCTTACCACAGCATAAAATCTATCGAGGACCTCATTATCCAGAGTTCGAATATTGGCGAGTGTAAGCGATTCCAGGCCCCAGTACGCATGCGCGTGCTTTAAAACGTGTGCGTAGCCTAAGCACGCAAACCAATCGTCCGTCCCAACCTGCTCGTCTTCATCAGCACATTTGTTCATGGAGGGGTTCTTCGTTGTCTGATTCACCACCAGCGCTGTACTCACACCGACAAGAGTAAGTGTAATGCTGCAATTCAGGTTCAGATACTCAATTAGTGAGCTATCAGCCAACACGAGACCGGAGCAGTAAGTTAAATCACGCGAGCGACGAGAGTTGCCCATTAAGCGACTCAACTGCTGACCAAAACGCTCCCGATGGTAGCTTTTATCACCATTTGCCAGTCCAGGAATCATCTCAGCACTTAAAGAAACACGTGAGAACCACATATTCTGCTCCATCAAATCTCCAAACGTCTCCATCATTTCTTCCCAGTCTATAAGCTCATCAAATTCCGGCTCAAGGGGCTCCAGCAGAAACCTGCAGCGCAATGCACCAGACGACACACTCTCCTGTTCCAAACTCGTCCACATTTCTTGAATAGTTTTTCACTGACCAGAATATTCTTCCGGATTTTCATCGATCCATCTGACAGGAGAAAATTCGGATAGAACACGCGTACTGAAATCGCAACCGGCTTACTTTGTCCCAGACTCTTGTCCAAAGCTGCGATCTTTGCCAGCGAATCCAAATATTATCTCTAGGGGTGCGTACGGTGCTGAGTACCACAAAAGAGGACATTATCCAAGCCTAGATGGTATTTTCTACTAGATCTCCAGTCTGCATCTTGGTCCACAATCAGAAGGAACTCTCGTTCATACTCGACGCTGCCTCGTTTTCCCAAGTTCACGTCACAACGTTCTTGTAACAAATATTTCCACGCGGATTGGTCCACATGCGCCACAGCCCCCAGTAAGGCTAGAGCCTCTCGAAATTGTTTAAACACTTTTTGAAACGACGCAATTTTGTTCCGTCGGAATTAAACTCCGCGGAGATGTCGCATCGCTGGGGCAGCCTCACTCGTAGCCGGTGCTTGCGATCCGCTCACACCCCCGGGTCGGGGTAGTCAGCTGTATACTAGAGTTGAGACTTAAGACTTTCAAGTATCAACTCTAGTACACAGCTCAAGTTGAGAGCCTCGCACCAGGCACGACGAAATCCCAACGAGGCGGTTTGTTTGATTGCGGTTTGTGTTTTGATTTGTGCAAAACTAGAATTAGTATTGCGTGATTTAACTCATTTAGTCCAATATACATATTCATAATTGTAGCACCTCCACTTCGGTAGACGGAAAATCTGAAACTATAATAACGAAAGTTTGCGGGTGTGCTGATTAGTCTAAAGTTAGGCTAGTATTGTAGTAATAGCTACTTGAAAGCGATGTTGTGACTTCGCCTATGCATTTAGTTAGGTCACTCACGAGTTGGTACGGTAGATTCGAGCGGTAACCTTGTTCGAAAAGGTCACTTTTTCCCCGTTCCTGGCGTGCTTTACAACTTCGTCTCCGGCCTTCTTGTACACGTTCAGGTACTCAAAAAGTAGATCCGCCCAGCGAGGATGATATATGTCCACGTTCAGCTTTTCATTAATGTGACCCACGGAGTGCGCGTCCCATTTCTTGAACATACCCAGCTTGAAACTCTCGCTCTTCAGCATCTTCTTTAGGTCACTCTTGGCGAAGTCGCCGAATAAGGCCCTTTCTTCCTCGGCTGCAGCGGTATTATGGATGCGGAGGTTCCTTTTGCCATGCTCGTCGTTCAAAATGTTTCCGTCCGATAGAGCAGCAGTCAACTTCGCTTTGTTCAGGTTGCTGTGGTCGTTGGGCGCTGAGGAAGCATCGTCGATGGCAAGTAGAGCAACAGCGGCTACAAGAATAATGGAGCTAAGACGCATGCTGGCTTCGATTGCAGTTTGGCTTCTCTTGCGGCTTGAGTTCTCGATAGCGATAGTCAGAATGCGGATCCAATGTCTTCACCACCCAGCGCAGCAAATCGCGCAGTGAGGGAATACCGCAGGCGCAGTATCTGACTTACGAGGCAGATCCTTTTTTCATATCCTAGATGGACTTTAGTACCGCTCTACGTACGTACGGAGATTATTGCATGACACAGCAGCGTAAACCTACAGTAATAATACTCGCGTGAGGTCGTGTAAGCATATATTTTCCTAGTTTTTTATGCGATCCAATGAAAGTATTTCAAAAAAATACTTGCAGGACTAGAACGTCCAACTGGAGCTCACAGGCGGGGAGTGCTGTAGCGATAACAGTGTGCACCGTGTTGTGAGGTCGACCTCCTGCATGTTGTTTGACCTGACTATGATACTCGCATTCGACACTCTCGTTCGCTTGTGATCTGCCACATCACGTAATCAGTGAATACTGTATACGTATCTCAGCCAGCCGACCACATGAAGGGAAATGCTTTACACCATGCATGAGCTGTTCGCTCAAGGTGTCGCCGTGTAGTCGTACTAGTGTACATTTTTTTTCAACTGGATGTTTCCCTTCAGTAATGGGCTATCATTGTCCTAGAGGAAATTAGATGGTTAGTCGAGTTCGCTTTGAGTACGAGGCTCGTACTACGAGTTGTACACGTACAGTACTTCGAAGTAGATTGGTACTGCCCCGAGCACCCCGATTGAAGACGTGTTGACGCGCGTCACATCGCGTTTTCGCGCCGTATGGCTTAAGTGGTCTCCGCGATACATCCAGCTCCTCTTCGGAAGATCTCTCTTCTCGGACGCGAAGTCCCCCCCGTGAGGGAATGTCAAGATGGGGTGTTCCTGTGAGCTGAGCACGGAAGAGGCGACGTGCTTGGCGATTGCCACTAAGATTATCAACTACTACAGCATGTGGGGCCCGGTGACCCCCACATGTGACCAAGATCCAAGATATGACCTTGCGGACCCCTCACGTCTAAGAAGATCGTATCGCCAAGGCCCGCCGAGGATCTGGAAATCCTCGGAGCGCTCACGACAAGCAACTACCAAGGCGCGCGGGCAAGATGGACCCTCGCGCTCACGCATCTCAAGCTCCACAAGGATGGAAGGCCTGGTAACCCTCCACGTGTTCAAGATTTACGGAAGTACACCAAGACGCCTCGGGTCTGGTGAGCCCCTGTCGTTCCCGTTCAAGCACCAAAATACTGCCTCCCCATAATGCAACACAACCGTTAAAGAACAGTCATAAGCAGATATCAACATGGACAACAACCTACAACCTGGTAAAAAATTGTGGAACTCACCAGCGGGAAAACATCCCACTAAAGGCATATATATTTGCGTTGTTGAAGAAGATTCCAGCGGTGACAATTTGTAAGCTGGAGTCGACGTCGAAACACCTCTCAGCCCGAAACCTGGTTTCTCGGGAAGGACCAGTGGAGGCATTTACATTGGTTTTGGGGCTGAGGGTCTAATCAAAGATTGAAAAAGTTTGAACTGAGCGCGAATAATCAAAGATGTAGCTACGCGGACTTTTCGATGCACGTTTGTCCCCGAATTAACGATAAGAGACTTCTTTGAATATAAGGCTGATGGGAAATATTTTTTGTTCTCCCAATTGTCTCTTTGGTTGGACTTAAAATCTATCAATCGCAAGATGAAGATGTGGCGAGAGCTGTCTGCAGTAGCGGAGCTTCACCAGTGTAGGCAGACAGGAAATATTTGTCGTACGATCGCGATTACGTCTTCAGGCTGGCACGTCACACTTGCCTGTCGATTCAATGCTCATGTCAGATGTCTTCAGCCATTGTTGGCAGTCAGATGAACAGGACGTTCCAGGTAAACTTATAGATGGACCGTTTGATAACGAAACATGTGGATACTGGTGGAAGTGGCTGGCAAATGAATGGCTTCTCCGAGCTAGCCCGTACCAAATCCTCACTCTAGTCCTATTATCTCTTCCGTATCGAAGCAGGGGTATTTGGGATACGGAGGGCTTCACCAAAGTACTTTTCACTGTCCCAAAGAGGAGCCGGTCCTACAGCTCTGAAATAGTTGAAAGAGCTTCAAAAGACTTGTAGATGAGTTCAAGCAGCAGGAAGTTCCATCGGGAACGCTGTAAAATAAATTAATATTACAGATTATTCTACCATCTTGATGCTTCTGCCGCCGTTCAGACCGGTCAGGGACAAATTGGAAGGTTATTAAAAACATCGGAGGCGCGCAGATGGTAATTCCTTGCATAACTTCGCCAAGGTGCCTTACGAGAGAGTGTAAGGTGAGGAAACGATTCGGTTAGGTCGTTTTGATAGCGCTCGGCGTAGTTGCGTTCAAGTCTGGATTTGATTTGGACCACTACCAGCTGAATTTTATACAGTAAATCGCTGGTCGAGGTATATCCAGAGATTCTTCAATGTCTGACCGACCACAATACCCTATAGCTGATATCACTGCTACCATAATATGGTATATTATAGTCAGGTCTCGCTGATTTTTTCTAGGCATCAACTGATGATTTGGTGGAAATGCTTAGACAATCGGTTTTGACAAGAGGAAACACGTCTGTTCGGAAGGCATGGCCCATTTCCTTTTTGCTGTTTGGCATTCCTTATCGTCCTTCACAGTAGATGGACAAAAGGGTAATCTCAATGAGTGCGTTATTTGTCAAGGTGGTCCACTCTCGAACGTTTGTCGCTGTGTGTAAACTTAGTCGATGTTGAGTATCATTCTAAGATGTTCGAAAGACCCTTCAAATTTCCTTGCAGAAGAGTATCAGTTCTCTGTCGTCACCGCTAGACCGACTTACTCGTGTATTCATGTACAGCAACTACAAATTCGTATTCATGTGTGGGAAAGTTGAGGTTTTGTGTGGAGAACCAACTAATCTCTCTCAATTTTAAGGACGATGTGAATACGTTCGTTGACATGCTACGCGTTGAATCGAACGATCGAGTAATTTGGCATGTTATTTGACGAAAATCATCAAAGTTATATTTCCGACTTCAGCAAACACCATTTGACCGACTATCCACGACACTAAACTCCCGATTGAAACACAACTTGCATGTTTATTGCGATATCAAGGGGATAAGTGGCGACTATGTCAGGGGCCAAAGCTCTGCGCTCGATCAACACTTGCTCTACCGTGTGATGAACAGTTTACTTTCGCTCAGTCAGCAACAACATGATCAGCCACGAAGACGAAGATGAGAACGAAGATGGAGATGAAGTTTAGCCCTGGAATCCATCCCAAACACTTTGTTAAAGCTAATGACTTGATGTATTTTTGCTCGGTTATTTTTTGTGGAAGTCGAGCACCAGTCGTATACATTTGATCTGTTTAGGCACTTTTGTCACGGTATCATGAAGCTGCCAGACATCAAACGGTCCTAGCCTTATAGGCGTGATATTCTCCTTCTTCTGCTAGCTGATAGAACACACCTTTCATGCCCTTCGTCAGAGTCTATGGGATGTCGAATTCTACCACGATCTCGCCCTGGCTGAATACCATTATGCAGTCTGAATCAAACAGTAGCCAAACGATGCGTGATAGTTAACGCCGTTGTGTCTTCAAGGTATTATCTGCAACTTTTGCTCTGTGTCACAGCCGAGACTTCATTCCAACACTACAATCCGATTTCTTTGTTACGAGTGCTTAAGACCAGGACGGTAGTTGTCTCGCACCAAAACTAAGAATGCCGCCGTTCCTATCAACTCAAAGTCCAGTTGGCGTTCGAGGTCTTGTGACTTCGCTTTCAGTCCACATTTTTCGATTGCCGCCCAGTTATCAATGAATTCGTCAAAAATAGGCTCAAATTGTTCCCTTGAAAAAGTACTGATGGCTGAGGAATATCATAGTGGCTAACTGGAATGAAATTAAAGGGTATATTCGGATCGTCAACTTCAACAAGTCTAACCAACTTACTTTGGCCAACGCAGTTTCAACGCCTTGTTACTAGATTAACGTCTTTGTGTGCCCCCCACCACCACCTTCAGAGATCTCAAACTAGCTCACACAACTGAAAACGTTGACCAGCCATCGCACCTGCAAACCAGTATCCCGCTCGACCTTGGCCTACATACTGGTTTGGGCCAAAACCGAGTAAACCCGCCTCGGTGTCAAGCGTGGGCGGGCCATAGCGCATACTTTCGGTTCGCAAGACACGTCCTTAGCGCGCTTCCTTGTGTGAAAGGCGGAAAGTCATTGTCGAGTTAGAGCGTGAAATCCGATGAGCCAGGCGAACCGCCAAGAAGCTGCTTTAGTGTTGCCTGAAACACAAAATATAAAATAAGCAGATGATCTTGATGGTGAACAAGTTGAAGTGGACTGTAGAGTCCAAAGGCGGAGAATCATTCTAGACATACGATTAAGTGAAAAGCACAATTGGGACGTAATAATTTCCGATGTGCGCAAGCCCTCCTATCGCGTACAAACCATGGGTTGTTCAACCCAGCTTGGTCGGGCATCTTCATGACCCTCGGGCGTAAAGCGTTGGGGCTCAGTCCATCGCCAGCATGCTCTCCTCAATTTTAATGTACAACTATGCCTATGTTCGAGTTGCGATGAGTACAATGCATGTTTCGTTGCCGTGGCCATTCAATTGTGTTTGCCCCATTTGCTACAGCTACACGCGTCATATTATTGTGATAACATTTGACAACCAAAGGAAGAAGTGGACTTCGGTACTGAAGTGTTCATGCGATTAAATCACGAGAGCAACAACAGGCTGTAGCGAAAAGGAAGGATATTCAGCTAATTAACTGGTTGTTCCTGAGTGCTACATACAACAAGTAGCCACTAGGGTGGACGCTGGATGTGCCTACAGGATTGCTGCCACAAGCCTACTTAATAGCCGCCCGGGTGCTTCTTCAGCCAAGCTGCGAGAAACAGGTTGTACTTCTGTTTGGCTTTACTGTAAGGGTCCGTCCCAGGGTGGATTCCATATTTTTCCTTGATCTGGCCCGGCGTCTTTCCCCGTTCCACCCAATCATCTGCCCGGGCGGCCCACTTTTGAGTCCATTCGGACGAAAACGCCCCCTCTTCGTCTTCATCTGCTGCCTCAGGAACATCGGCAACGTCGGCGTCATCGTCGATCACGGTCTTGTGCGCGCAGGAATCGCTTGGTGTTGCCTGCAACCGCAGATTCGACCAGCGCAGCAGTGTCAGTGGAGACCACGTCCGAAAGCTGGGTGGGGTCGGCAGAAACGATGTTGGCATTTGCAGCTAGCACCACAGCCGATACGAGCATAAATAAGCAGGTACGCATGTTCGACGAAGTAGTTTGAACGGGTGTGCGAGGAAGTTGGTTGACTCGTGTGCTGATTAGAGCGCAAATCAAGAACTGAACTGCCACACAACAAGCGGGGCGGGCTCAAAGCTGGCAGTAGCGCGGTGTCCACAGGGTCCGCCCAGCTTGCTTATCGCAACGAAAACCCTAGTACTAGTATCCGTATGCACTACTGCATCTGTTGGTTCGCACTGCTAGATGGCTGCACAGCCCAAGCTAGGATCGTGCTGAATGTTCGGAAGTGCGACGCAGAGATCGAGACTTGTACCATAGTTCTCCGCGACGTTTACTAACGCCGTACGTGATGTTGACGCTGCTGCAGCGAAAGCACTCCAAAGCGCATCAATCATTGCCGTATCATTAAGCACCCGCAGTCATAGAAAACGCGTGCGGGGGCCCCGCGAAGCAGGGTCGCGCAGTATTTGAGAAGGTAGGCCCAGCACCGAGCTCAACAGCGAGCCTCGTACTGGGCCGGTGAGAGAAGTTTTACCGCAGTGACTGCCTTTGCGAAGCAAAGCCCATGATAGGAGATCCCATCCGAATCCATACATATTATGGCCGAAGGCTCGAGACTCTTCGGACATTTCGTGTCATCACGGATGTCGTTATGCACAACGCTGTCAACCAAGATGTCGATATACCGACCACTTGGTCGACAATGTTTGCGATATTCTCAACTGCGTCTGCGTGCTGGTGGCGCCAGAGACCAGCCTGCTTTCCACTGCACCGAGCTGAAGGAACATCATTTGAGACTTGGTCAAACATAATATTGTAGGCGCGACTTGATGAACGGCTGGGGAAATAAATATTTTTTCACTGATTGCACTGCCAACAGCACGACAATCAATAATAATATATTGGTACGGAAGTATTTGCGGTATGTGCCGTCACTGGTATCTGCCAGATCGCAATCTTGACTGTTCTTCGCTCTTTCAATTGTTTTTGATCGTCCAGCTCCAATTATTCCAATCAGCAATACCCCTCAATCTTACAATCGCAATACGATTTTCCCCAGCTCTGAATGGTGCCACTTGCCGCTGGATCGTCCTAATGGTAGGACACTGAGAAAAGCGAGCATGGTGGCCAGTGAAAGCTGTAGACCACTACCAATAGCGATTGTATGGTACTTTGCAAACACTCCACCGTATTAAAAACACTTGACGTTACAGCAGCTTCCAATACACCAGGCGTGTTTTGAATTTTAGCAACACTTTCAGCAAATACTAGTACGTCCCGATTTGGAGTCGTTTTCCTTCCTTCCGAAGGGTTCGTACAGATTCGACAACCGCCGAATGCATTGTTCATGCGGGTTATGCACATCGCCCGGGTTTCTCGTCTCTTCGATGAAGTCGTTCAAGTCAAAGCACGGGATAGTAAACGTTGGCCTACGTAGAGGATACGCAGGAAAGTTAAATTGCGCTCGCAGAAGACCATCGGAAAGGCGAAGGCTTGCAGCGTAGGGCAGTTATCAAGCACCACATCAACGTCAGTACTTTCGATAGAGCCACCGATAGTTAAATATCTCAACGAATCTCCAACACTAGCTAAGAACTGCTCTAAACCCTAGAGAAGCATATTGTCTTGGCAAACCAGAACAACCCTGCACTATTAACATCTCTCCAAACATTAAATCACAGTACATCGCCCGAAGCATGCAATCACCACGTTCACCCACGCATTAGTTCTACCATCGCTGAAGGTTCGAACATACCGAGGCTCCATGGAAATTCGTAGAGGTGATGACTCAGTTTGTGGTTGTCTGGCGGAAATAGATGCTGGCGCAGTCCTCCCCTCAAATCGACCTCGGTCTTCAATTTTTCTTGATCGAGTTATCGTTCCTCTCTGGGTCACGATAGCCCTCGGACTCGGCCAAATGGACAACGTTTTACCTGAAGCAGATACAATTTGTACTTCTAATACATGGTAATTTTCCAGTATGGAAAATATCTTTTCCGCTGAACGGCCAAGAGTTCGTGCGTCAAGGAGCGATTGAGCTCAAGCGAACATGGCGGTGGTGGAGTGTAGTTTAGGGCCACTCAAGTCAACGGGTTTTGCCCTAGGTCTGAGATCGTACGATCGAAGTCGAAAGGTTTTGTCCGTAACGACCGAACCTGGCGGTAGGAATAGTTTGTAGGCAACCCACCGATTTGTGGTCTTCCCTCGCCTCGGACAAGCGGCCATCCAGCAGTCAAGACCACTAGCGCGCGTCGGCGCTGGCGACACCCTCCCACCTCAACCCAGGGGCTGCCTCAACTCGACTCTCTTCGAGAGCCATGTTGAGGCTTGCCTTCGATAATAATGAACGGATTGCCTTGCCCCCACGCACAAGTCTTGAGAGTGGATTACGGAAAATACTCAAGAATGATAGTACGCAAGCCTTTGACAGAAGGCTCAAACTGGTATTTACCATCATTTGGTGATCTCCGTTAACCTACACGTTTGGTTCGTACCACTTGAACACGTAAACCTCGTAACGACGGAACTCCTTGCTCTTGGCTGCCTTTGCGCCCTTCAACTTATCCAGTTTGAGGGCCTTGTAGACATCTTCCGGGCTCATCATCTTCGCCAACCACGAGTTGTACAGTGCTTGGTCCTTGGTGAACATGCGATCCGTGTACGTCTCAAAAAGACGGATATTCTGACTTTGCATCGCCTTATCGCCCTGCTTCGCCAGGCCCAATTGCTTGTAGACATACTCGAGACTCAAGTCTTTCTTCACCCACGAATCGATCCACTTGCTCTCCTTCGCTGAAATAACGTCCGTAGTCTTTAATTTGCCTGCTACACGGCGTAGTCTCCAAAACCGGAACCAAGTTAAACCCGGTAAGCTGATCCCTCTCTCTTCGTCTGTGATTCCGTCCGTATCCGTCGACTTCTCGGCACGCAGAAGGCGTTTAACATTATCGTCACCACCACTCAGATTCGCTGAGTCCGTAATAGAAGCGTCGGCCAAAACGGAATTGCTACAAGCAATGAGGAGGGTCAACGCCAGCAGTAACAAGTTGCACCGGCGCATGATTGGACAGTGTTGCTGGGAATAACGGAGTCCAGTCCGCAGTTCAGCTTTGCGTGGTTGGATGCAAATGATGGAATGAGGGCTCCTGTAAACCTACTCTGGGGCTCACATGCTTCGGATGCAGACGTCGGAATCCCATACTTTATCCTGAGACACGCCGAGTCGGGAAAAACAGATTCTGATCGAGTTTGGGGGAGGCTATACGGGATGTGACTTTCCCATGTTTCGCAGCCGTACTGTACAAGACTGTGCCGGTACACTGTAGACTGCTCGCGCTCAGTTCGTCCCCAACAGCGCGTAAATTCTTCCACTACCGGTACGATATATGAAGAACACTTCCATAGCATTGGCCCTGCATACTCGCGAGATGTCCGAGGTTTGCAATGTACATGTATTATCAAAACGGCCCCGCGAGAGTTGAACAGTTGCGATGAGTTGTACTGCACTGTACGTTACCATCAGTATTGGTAATCTCGATGAAGTCCAAAGCTCCAGAAAAGTGACTATTACTACAAACTAGAGAGCCGGTGTTGAACGAGTTTTATCGGACGGAGGCGTTCCTTTCCAATATACGCCTACCTAACGATCTTTAAGGAGCCAGTCGCTCTGCGCTTGGACGCACTCGAAGACTCGCCGCCGAACGCATCCGCAGGACGCAGTCTTCCGCCTGATTTCACGCTGGTAAGGTTACCTGTAGGTTGTGGCAGGATCGCTAGTGCGGCGGTGTGATGTCGCCATGAGCGCGAATTGCGTGAAGATGTCCCCAAGCACGGATGAATACAGTACGTACGTATTTGTGTGTGTAGAATGTCGTATTGATTGTTATCTAGCACGCTGGCATTTACTTATACAATTGCTAAGGTATGCCTTCGTCATCTACTTAATAAACATGCGTTCATTCGACTTAGCACTTTCGAGAGATTCATTCTTAGCTTGCGATTTACATGCATTTGAGACGGTTCCAAACGAAATGATGCTACCGAACCATTTAGAGTTTTTGAGATAATCGCCTCTAAAGTTGACTCTTTTGATTTCGTACCTAAGAGGAGTTCCAGCATGTCAAGTATATTTTGCTCGAATAAAGCTAAATAACCCTCTTAATGGATTGCTTTTAACGAGAGCTTTCCGATAATATACGATTTGCAAAAAATGAGTATGTGTTGCCACCGCACCGGCACTAAACCTATCGATAATTTGAGGGCCTGAAAATGGAGATATTTTTTTCAGGCGACCGTTGTTCATCGAATATTGCATATTTCAGAGTAACCAAGGGCTCCAAATACGCGCAAGACACACGTGTTTCCGACGGTGTGGCTAAATCGCGATTCGTACTTAGGTTCAGTAGCCTCTTTTCGTCTGAAACCGTCTCATTTATTATAAGGCGGGAGTGAGGGGGTGCGTAGCCGCAGCAAACCCGAGCGGAGGGCCCGCGAAGCAAGGCCGCTCGGTATTTGCGTAGGCGGGACCAGCGACGAGATCCCCAGCGAATGGACCCGTTGCCGTGTCCAGAACTTGGTTTTCTTCCGCGGGTGCAACCCCCAGAATACTCTGGCGATTGTCGTTCATGGTGTGTCCACACAAAAATAAGGGTGTGTGCACAGAAAATAACGCTTTTAAGACGCCACCTGCTACGCTATCTGCTTGTTGGTTTGTGGTAGTGTGCACTTTTGCACAAACTAGTTTGTAGTTTGTACTCATTTCCACAAATTGAGTACAAACTCAAGTTGGACCGACTCTCTAGTTTGTAAGAATAGTCTCTGTCAAAGTTCCAGAGCTCCTTCCGTTTTGTTAGCCTTCCGATGCGCTTGAGCTAAGCAACGAAATACCTTAGATACTCGTTTGGTACGTTGGCTGGTAATAGACTTTTTGGATACAGCTGAGCTGGACTTTTCGTCGTATCGAGAAATATCCGGAAACTGGGCACTGAGCAGTTTCCAGTGGTCAGTCAGTCTTGAGCTTGGTACGGTAGGATTCCATTCTCCGAATATGATCCATGTGCAGTAGAACTGGTAAAGAGTGCACGAGCGGGGAGGGTGATAAAAGCGGAATGGGATGCGTATAAGCGGAGTTCGAAGACCCAAGCCGTGGAGCCCGCGTCTCTGCGATGTACTTTTGTGCTGGACCCGGCTATTGCGGACTTTAGCAATCTCTCAGTAGGCGCTGACATGACTGAGACGCTGAGTACGCTGGTGACCGAGAATGTGTGGTTCTCACGCGTGACACTTTACTTGCGCATCGATTCAACGCTAAAGTCCGATAGGCTTTTGGCGAAGAAATCATTTGGCCAACTCGTAACAAGTGTCTTTGACAGCACACGTCGCTGTCCTGTATTCTAAAACACAAAGTATTGGTCTGAGTTGCATGAACGAGGCCCTCTTCAACTCGGCACTGTGGTGTTGTATTGCGATCCGTCGCTAACATCATCGGAGTTTGAGGCGCTGTGCTCCGCGATGATGGCAAGCCAGACAACAAAGCGACTTTCTTTAAGTCTGTGGTTAGACCCCAAGGATGCGAACAGCAGCGCAACCAGGTGGAAATGGTTAGCTTATGCGCTATTCTCGAAACAAGCACGTGCAAGCTCTGCACTGGAGTCGCTCACTTTGACTTCTCTTGGGAGCATGAGTATTGCGGATATGGAAGCCTTCGCAACTGTGCTGACGGCTGAGCATCCTGAAGAAGAACTATTTGGGACTTCTCGTGGACATGTCGACGAGAGGAAGGCCATGGTCAAGCACGAGACCCACGTTTGTTATCACTGTGGTGAAGAAGGACATACGCTGGTGTTTCAATTGGCGATCTTCTCTGTCCGAACCTTCAGTGACGATGGTCAGAGCGAGTGGGTAAATACTATTGTTCCTGGCTATGGAAGATGCCTCGTTCGACGCGATGACTTGGTATTTGAACAAGTATTTGAAGGAATCAAGCGGGGGATAACATCGCTTACCACTGGATTTAGCAGTTTTAACGCGCAAGCTATGGATGGGATGGGAGATTTCTTAGCTGTCGTTGGACCCTCGCTGGAAATACTCGCTTTAGATGCTACGCGCATCAATTTTGACGTCAGCTATATTCTTCAATGCTGTCCGAAGCTGAAAGAGTTATCCCTGCGGTCACTTGTGATTGACGTGCGATTCAACTTTAACGAATGGCATGAAAGCAACCAGGCACTCCCCGCTTTAGATACCGACTGGACCGACGCTGAAGCTGTCGCTGTAGAGTTGCAGGGCAGCTGCAGCCTATTCACGAAGTCCGTACGACGCTTGCGAGTCCGCCTAACCAACGTGCGGGATGCGAGAGAAGTGCACGATGAAGTCCGCATCAAACCGAGCGTGGTTGGACTGCGACAAATGCTGAATGTGAACCAGACCCTCGAATACCTCGACGTCGTGGCCCCTTCTGACTATCACAGTGCCATGGATGACTTCAGAATGTGCCATCTTAAACCGATCAGCAGGTCTCTGTCGCTCACAATGGAATCTAAAGCGGCGTTTCTGGTTCCCCTGTGAAAAAGGCAATCTCTGACAAGCTAGCGTCGGGATCTGTTAGCTTCCAGCTTGACCAGCACGTGCTGTATAAGATATTTCAGCTGGCCGCTCCTCATGTTCTTCGCCAGGTCTACTTTCGAGATTTGGATTGGGTCGACAAGTACAATGAAGTGCTGATTTAGTTATTCTCACGCGAACTATCACTACTTTGGAATACACGCGGCAAAAGCTTACCACATGATAGCTTTTGGGCCATCATGTTGGGTGTGCCATGCGAGGCTACCTTTGTGGGAATACCCAACAAGGAGAACTGTACTGTCATCATCACGGCCCATGGTCTTGATCATATTTTCAGTGTGTTTATCTACCCTCAAACTTGCACCCAAGGATTTAGCACAAAGGTGCGCAACAGCCATCCAGTTGGAACAGCTCTCTCCCCTTTGCTCTGACTGGATATCACCCTTGGGGACCTCTTTGCTATATAATAGCACCCCCACATCGACAGGTGATGAGTATACCATGATTGTCACCCGCACAGGAACTTCAAAGTTCACTCCTGGCTCTCCAGCTTTCAGATTGGGATGCAATTTTGCTTTATTTCTTTCCTCCAAGTACTCATCACTACATGTAGTTTCCGTTCGAGATCATACCCCACTTTGTCATCAGATGTCTTTCCTTCCAAGTCAACTGAGACTAATGCAGCTCATCTCCCCCAACTGAGAAATTCACAGTGTGTCTCTTTAGTGCAAGCGTCAAAAAGGTCCTGCCTTCTGATACGTCGTTAATTCAATCAACCAATCCACGTGGATTGACCATCACTCTCTCTTCCCTTCCCATTGGCTGAAATTTAATTTTTTCATCAATCCTTGGCTTCACTTTCGAATCTGATAACTGGCGATGGCTCGGGACGCCGCCATGGAGCAGCGCTGGGGCTTCCTCTCGCCCTGGTGCGACATTCTGCTGTACCACATCCACTACCGCGCGCTCCAAGACGACGACGGGAGTCTCTGGAGCGCCCCGCCACGCGCCCTGCAGGTGATTTTGCCCACGCGCGCCGGCATCTACGGCGAGTACAAGGACGAGGAAACGTTCCAGATCGAGTTCCAAAATACCCGCGAAGCCCTTTCCCTATTGGCTGCCGTGGCCCACGTGGATTACCACGCGTGGAAATACCTTTTGGCCAATCACTGCGGGGTGGATTTCGGGAATCTCGAGACTTGTGACCATTTCGCTCGCTTCGTGCTGCTGATGGAGCACCAGGCCGAGACGGAGCTGGTCCAGTTGTGCGGCGTAACGCAGCGTCGCGTTATCAGTCCTGGCTTTTTCAACAGCTTGCAGAGGATTGCAGCCATGAGCAGCAAACTTCTGCAGCCGGATAAGCCCGGATTCGACGTTGAGATCCCCGTCCGGGTCATCTTCAGCTCCTCGACGGTGTTCAAGACGAGCAACGGACCGATCCCGATTTTATTGAGCATTCAGAGTGCGGAGAAGCTGATTCGCGAGGAGTGGGAGAGCTACAATTGGAGCTTGGAGAACCAGCCGGTGGAGTCGGGGCAGTTGCGGTGCACGTTTGTGCTGGAACCGATGATTGGAGACCTGGGGGAACTGGGGTGTGGACCGGAGACGGCAGAGATGATGGCGAAGTTTGTCGGGGAGAATGTGTGGTTCTCGCAAGTGGCGGTGCGGGCGGAGATGGATTCGCAGATGGACAAGAAAGCGACGTTGATGTCGTTCAGACAGATGATGGCCGTTGTGTTTGATGCCACTCGACGCAGTCAAGAACTTGCGAACACGAGGTACTGTACTCAGCTGGTACCGTACAGCGCAAGTAGTCCGCTTCAGCTGGGCACAGTCTCGTTGCACTGTGACCACACCTTGGGACCTTCGGAGTTTGAATCGATGTTCTCGGCGATAGTTCTTACTCAGACGACGAGGAAACTCACAATACGGATGAATTTAAATAACCAGAAGGATCGTCGAAATTGGTGGAAGTGGTTGGCGTATGGATGCTTTTCGGAGAGAGCTCGGACACGATCAGCGCTGGGAGAGCTCGTACTCACTGATATTGACGACATAAATATTGTAGATATGAATGACTTTTCGGCCGTAGTGTCGTCAGAACACCCCGAAGAAGCAGTGTATGGATCTCCACATGGCGCTATTGTGGAAAGTGACATGATGCTGAAGAAAGGCGCTCTTGTGCAATGGTTGCTCACGAAGAAAGGTCAACCCCGGATGGGCTCCCACCCTGTAAAATTCTCAGCAGCTGTCCCTTACGTTCGCACTTTCAGTGATGACGGAAAAAGTGAGTTGGTGAATGTGCTTATCCCAGGATTTGGTCGCTGCCTGGTGAAGCGTGCTGATTTAGTGATTCAACAAGTCCCTCAAATCACTAACAGCACCTTGGGTTTGAAATCACTGACAATTAGATTTGCTGAACGTTCACCACATAATTCGAGTGGGGGACTTGCTCGTTTGTTAGCGGCGAGTGCTTCTTCACTCATTTTCCTAACAGTCGATGGACCAGGCGAGGAGCTTGACGAAAATGTCATCCTCAGCAGCTGTCCCAATTTGCTGGAGCTATCGCTTCGCAAAGGATGGGTAGGAGTACGGCTCAACTTTAGTGACTTCCACCCAAGAAAACTACCCGTCCCGAAGCTGCGCTTCAGATGGCAAGATGTCCCTGGTCTCACGAATGACTTGAGCAACATGCACAACCCATTTACACAATGTGTTCGCCGGCTGAGTTTCCGCTTGACAAATCTTGAAGAGGTCGGATTTAGTAAAGGGCCCATTATCAGCTCCTACCTTGACGCCCTGCTGCAGATGCTGGCTGTGAACCAAACACTCGAGTATCTCGACGTAACTGTACCATCTGAGTACCACAATTATCGCGACTACTTCAGGATACACCACCTTAGAGCGATCAACCGAGGTCGCAAACTCTCCACGGGGACTAAGGTCGCCTTTTTAAGCGTTATATCGGGTATGGTGAAATCGTCTCCCTTCAAGTCAGTCAGGGTGATGAAACTTGAGCAATTTGCGTCTCAACCGACTCAGTGTTACCTCGACCGGCGAGTGATCTCGAACATTTTTGGATTTGCGACGACACCTGTTTTCCGTCAGGTGTACTTCCGAGAGAATATGCCCGACGATGCCACTTCGGAATTATGCTAAGTAAACTTCTAAGCATTACGAACGTGCTTCGCCAGGTGCGACTCCTAAATACAGTGACAATCACGGGAAATCACAGGGATTGATCGTACAACTTCAAAAGTACTTGCCACTGTAATTAAAAGTGTTGGTCTTGTCCATCGCATATCCAAATCTATCAAATTGGTCAAACCAGCGTCCAAGCAAGGCGGTGAAGTCTTCCACGAAGGATCTGATCGGCTGTGTTGTTTGTCGAGATGACTAGTAGCTAAACTGAGCGAAATAGTGATTCTTTTTCGCAGGCTATGATACAACCTTCGCTACAATTTGAAAAGGTCCCGGATACTTTGGCTGAAGACTTTTGCCGTACGATTTCATCGATCAGTGCGATATCCTATTGCTTATCGCGCTGTGGAGAAATATACTTGAAGCTTCCGAGTGGGCGACTTTGAGTCGAGATCCCGCGAGATTCATGTCGTCGTGGAACTCACCCCTATCTATCGACTAGAGCACAGTCTGGAAAGCGAGAAATGTTGGGAACTAAACGTCGCAATGTTTTTTCAAAAGTACATGGGTGCTTTGGCGCGTAACTTTAGCGTGTTGTGCATCTTCAAGGACAGTGGCGTAGCTCCGACACTTGCTGTGGGTTTTCGCCTGCGAAAACGGGTGATAGGAACAATGTAGGCTTTTGATCAGGACCACCCTGCCTGACGTGTTCGAAAATGACGAGTGGAGCTCGTCAGCCTGTTTCGCTGTCGTATTAATGGCATTCCTAAGACACTACCACCGTACGATCTTTACGGCGAAGAACAAGTAATTACGCTGATGCGCATGGTAGTGGAAAGGAAACACGCGGTTTCTCCGATGCCGTTTGACGTGAATGGTGAAATCGACTTATCCAGCACCTCTAGTGCTGTGCTGATTCTCCACGATCGCAAGCCCTCGGCATTCCCCGATGTGACAAACGTTTGTGCTTCGCGCTCGAGTTTTTCGGGTTTCGATCAAGTATTAAAAACAAAAATATCGTGAATTGACCCACTACAAGCGGGTTCACCCTGACTCCTTTAGACGTCCTCACAATGGAGAGAACAAATGGCAAGTCTGGTGATGGAGTACGATGCTAAAGCCCCTCTTAAGTTTTTCGATAATGAAACTAATAAACAAATAAAGACAGCATATTTGCGATAGAAAAAGGATTTACTGACCCAAAGTTGGGTTCTGCAGCAGCTACATCTACGTTTCCCATTGGCCTGGAGCCGAGTAACCGCACTGATGGGACTTCTCTATTATAAATGAGCGGTTGGAATGGTGTTGCAGTGTTTAGTCGATCAATATATTATCTTCGCTCACTGCGGCCTACGTCTCTATCGTCTGTGGAGTCTGGATGGAGCATTTTCACAGTCAACCTCACTTGGAAACTGTTTTGACGGCAGTTAGTTAGAGGCTTACCACTGCACCGAACACGTTTAGATGATATATCCAACGATGATCAGAAACTTCGCGACCGCATCATCTCAACCAGATTCACAAAAAAAATGTGGCTGGATCAAAATGCGTCTGGATATCCCCAATTAAATAGGTGGTTCACACCAATCGTAGGCACTGACACCATTGCGATCTTACAGCAACCAGTCGCCGCCATCACTTATGGAGCAGCGCTGGGGTTTCCTTGCCAGGTGGTGCTCCTCTCTCCAGGGGCGCATCCAGTACAAGCAGTTCGACCGAGAAGCCGACGTCTGGGACCAGCACAAGTTCCGCCTCGAAGTAAACCTGCCCAAGCGCTTTGAGACACGCAACTATCAGCAGGGATTCGCACTTACCGCGGACGATGAGGCGGAGTTCATTCAGCAGATGCAGAAAGTCCGGGAAGCGCTCGCCCTGTTGGCTGCAGTGGCTCACGTGGACCACAATGCCTGGAAGTTCCTGCTGAGGGAGGGGTGTCACGTGAAAATGGGGAAACTGGGGGAGGAAATAATCGAAAAAGAAATTCCCGTTGAGTTTTTGCTGAAATTGGATCTGGAAGAGAACAAGAAGACGAAGGACGACGAGCCGCTGGGGCTGGATTTGATGCTGTTTCTCGACACTTTGCACCGGACAGGGCCCAGTGCGGGGTATACTAGAGCATTGGCGAAGATCGCCAAGCTGGACGAGAGCTTGAAACCTAGAAAACCGGGTGTCGATATTGAGATTCCGGTGCATGTGTTTTATTCACAAAGTGAAGCCGCTTTAAAGAAAGACTCTGTAAGATTGCAGGATGTCGGCAGAGCGGTAAAGGTAGCTCGTGAGAGGTGGAACGCGCTGGAGAAGGACCCGGTCCGATCGAAATCGCTTCGGTGCACTTTTGTCCTGCAACCTATGGTTGCGTTATTTGATTCTGTAGGCTACAGCGCCAAGTTCGTGAAGACCATCGAGAGTTTGCTGGCGGAGAATGTGTGCTTTTCACAAGTGGAGTTGTATCCTTCAGATGCTCGGGATGGTGGTGAAATGAAAAGACTGACACAACTTTTGAAGAGTGTCGTCGGTGGTTCGTCGCAAGCAGTTGAGCCATCTTACCAAAGTACTTCCCATGCCAGTATTGATGAATCAAGATTGTGCCAGCGTAAAGATTTGAACTTAAAATTTCCCGGGATGGGTGCCTGGGAATTTGGAGCGGTGCTGTCGGCTTTGGTGCTTAACACAATGACAAACAACCTATCAATATGTTTTGGTAGCAGTGGCAGTGGGACGACCTGACCGCCCGACAAAAATGGTCGTGGCTCGCGTATGGAGCGTTCTCAAAACGTTCGCGCGCGTTAAAATCCCTTACGCTCATTGATGTTGACTGCATCAGTACTGAAGACGTTGATGCGTTCGTGTCAGTGGCAGATTCGGATCATCCTGAAGAAATACTATGTGGTTGCCCTCGTGGAAGTGTCGACGAGAGATCTGCAACACTACTGAGCGGCGCTAAAATACGATGGGAATTGGACGATAATGGCCAGCCGCGCAAAAAATCTCGGGCTCTGACCCTTCCCGCGCAAATGGAAGGTGTCTGGGCTTTCAGTGATGATGGAGACGACGAATTCGTAAACATTGTAGTCCCGGGTTTTGGACACTGCCTGGCTCAGCATTCTGATTTGGTATTCCATGAACCAACCGGTAAAACGCCTAGTGAGTATGGGCCTCAATCGCTTACGGTCCAATTTAACAAGTACAGACATTATGGAAGTGGAGACGATGAGGAAAGCGATGAGGAAGGCAACGACTAACAAGAAGCGCCAGTGAGTGATGACCTGAATCCGATTCTTGCGAAGATTGGGTCATCTTTGAAGAACCTAGCTTTGGACGGTCCTAGATCAGATGTGGACGAGAATCTCATTCTACGAAGTTGCCCTCAGCTGGAGAGTCTATCACTATGTGGTGGGTTAGTTGACGTGCAGCTAAGCTTCCAGGAATACCGTGCGCTTCATAGACCAATCCCGGAACTGAATTGTCATTGGCACGATGTCATATCATTCGTAGCGGACCTGAGCGACCCCACCAATCCCTTAGCGAAGTGTGTACGCCAACTGCGTGTGAGGCTAAAAAATGAGTGGGATGGCTGGAGTATTGTAGAAGACACTCACAATCCACCTGACTTCGAGTCCAATGCGAAGAAACTGTTGCAGATGCTAGACAAAAACACGCGGCTGGAGTACTTGGAGGTGGTTGCACCTATAGAGCACGAGGCCTATGCTACCCAGTTTGCCAGGTACCACTTCAAACCGATTAAGAATTCGCTGCAGTCAGTTCGAGGATCGATCGCGTTCTTGAATGTGCTTTCGTCGCTTCGAGAGGCAAAGCAGCCAAAGAAGAAAACGAAATCCTCGACAACGGCTGCCGGACCTGCCCTCTGTGAGCTGAACCAACACGTTCTATCGAACATCTTCATGTTTGCAGGTGAATGGGTGCTCCGCGAAGTGTATTTCCACTCGCAACATGGGTGGGACATGGATTCTGAGGATGAAGACTTCTTTGGGCGCATACGTTAAGATGGTTGTTATAAAATGGTGAAGGCGATGTACCTGCTCGTAGAGAAAAAAGGTAAAGCACTCTATGATAGTACACTAGTTGCTTGATGCAGTAGGGCAGTGCTCTGTTCATACTTCAAGTATAACTTTCAAATATATTTCTGTTTGGCTAGTGCCGGACAATGTTCTTAGCATTATCTTCACAATTTTTGCTGCAACCAAAGCTTGTAATGAACCAATACGTAGTGGCATGGTTAACTAACAAAAACCTGAACCCATTCTCGAAAGATCAACCTCGAGAAGAAGCGTGTCAAACGGTAACGAAGTAATGGAGCAATGATCAGACTTCTTGGATCCTCGGCGTAATACCTGGATGGTGCGATCTATTACGAACTACTGATCACTGTGCGATATGATGGATGTGTTAGTGACTGATGATGTGCTCCATTTCTGGAATCGGGGCTTAAGCCAACGTTACTACCTTCAGCAAAAGCGAACTCGCCTGCTAGAATTGTGACATACTGTAGTATATTTGAGTGGAATCTAGTCAGTACATGGAGAACGGCTAGTGCTACCCAGACATTCGTCAACTAACCAGGGGAGTGCATAACGATGCATACTTGACGATTGGGAGCGATACGAAGTTATGAAATAAAACTTGGGGCTCAGGGTGGAGAAGCTGCACGTTTGTGCTGCAACCTATGGCTGCTTATTTCCGGTTATTTGAATGAAACTTGGCATTGCAAATACTTGGGATTGTGATGCTTAACAGTGGCAGCACTACAAAGTTTTTATCAAACTCGACAAGAATCTGGAGGCGCAACAAACGTCTGTCTACCATTTAAATGCTTTGTAGCGAAGCCTCAAAGCCTTATTCTGAAGTCGTGGTGCGAGGGATGCAAGTCCATTTCGACTGAGACTTTGTCACCCAGATTTTTTACGCACTACCAGTATTGCCCGCATTAGTTGTTGTGGTATAAGAAATCTTACAATATGCAAAGAACGAATGACCAGAAGAGATCGTACGAATAGCTTACATACGCTTGCTTATCGAAGCATGCCCGTGATAATTCCTCGTTGGAATCGTCCGAGCTTGCAAGTAGAGTGGACTCGATATTCACAACCTTGGTACACCCCGCAGAAGTTCTTCATCTATGGTTTTTTTCTCGTTGTTGAGCGCTCCGACATAAACGGCAGGTGTGTTTGTGCACCAGCGACAGATAAACCACTTATGGTGCACTATTATGCTGTCTAAGAGCGCATAAGGTTAAATACCTGTTAATTCGGTGTCGACCACAGCACTTTCATTTTTTTCCGGACAATAATTTGAGAAATGGAGCGCTGGGAATTTTTAGCCCGTGGTGCGCTGTGCTCAAGAAGCGCATCAGATACCACCAGGTGGCGCAGCGAGCCGACGTCTGGAATCCCCACAATCATCGCCTCGAAGTAATTCTCCCTTCGCGTTACGGACACGAGCTCTACGAATACAACAGTGATCAGGAAGAATTGGATTATGACGAAGAAACTGATTACGTGCCAGTTCATATGGCCAATGACGAGCACGAAGCTGAGTTCCAAGTCAAATTCAAGAAAGCGAAAGAAGACCTGTGGCCAATTGACGTGGAAATATTTACTCACGAAATATTGTGCAGTTTGGTTCGGTCAGGGGGTGAAGCATGTGAGTTGGACATTCCTGCTCGGTTTGTTCTCAACTTGAGGCATAATGGGAGAACTCCGTTGTCATACGACTTGGATAGCCCGGTGTCACTGGAGGATAACGAGATTGTTGATATCGACCTCATCCAGTTTTGTGGCGTTCAGCAATGGAAGAATCCTAGTGCGAAGTTTGTGGCGACTCTGGTGGAGATTGCCAAAATGGATCCTTACTTGGAATCTGGTAGAAAAGGCGTCGACATTGCCATTCCAGTTCAAGCTGACTATAGCGACAGAAATATGGTGTCTCAATGGGAGTTGGCGAACATCGTGAAGGCCCAAAACGTGGTAAACAAGCAGTGGGAGACGTACGAGCGAGTTACAGAAAAAAGAGATGCTGCACGAGGATCGTATCGATGTACGTTTGTGTTGGGACCTATGATTGCTGACGTCTCGGATGGGATGGGGCTGTACAAAATGTCACCGGCAATGGAAAGTGTTATAATGCTGGTCGTGCAGCGCGCTGGACCATACTGCCTGGTGCGTACAACGCACTGTCCCAAGTAACGAGTGGTCAAGAGCCAAAGCATAGCGAGAAAAACAGTAGTGAAAAAGTCCAGCTTGGCCACAGTTTGTCTTTCGCACAGTTGAGAGCAGAGCAGACTCAGCAGGAAACCGCAGTTAAGGCCGCGGGGTAAGAAGGAGAAACAAGTGCCGCTTTGCTTTCTGCCCTGCGTGCCTGACTACGTAACAGGGTTATGAGCCCAACAAAGAACTGGGCAAACATGGACTTGACGTCGAAGAAATCAGACGTGGAATGGAACAAGGACGGTCGGCCGGTGAACTGGAACGGCCGAGACTGGCCGCTGTACAAGAGAATAATGCTGCGATATCTCGCGTGCTGCGAGGTCAAAGAAAATGAGTGGCGTCTGGATGACATATGTGACGGCAGTGTGCTGTATGTGAACACGGAGGGCGAGGAGGAAGAAAGACGATACATGCAGCAAGATCAATATATTGGCAAGCTGGTCGCGAGCTCACTCTCCTGCACTCTGGCTAGACAAGTGATGAAATATGACTACGGCTCCGAGATGTGGGACTACTTGAGCAAGCGCTTCGAGGGGCGTGAGAATGCAACGACCAAACTGTACACACAACGTACACTGCGCCAGAAGCTGGAAAGTGCATCTTGTCGCCCAGGCGCTGACGTGGAGAACCACCTTGTCTACGTGATGGGACTGCGGGAGCAATTGGCAGCTATGGATGCCGACGTAGGTGAGGGATGATCGACCTTATGATAAGGTCTATGTCGCAGCTCTCATACTACAGCCAGTTGCAGACCATGATGCTCATGGGGGGAGTGCAATCGATGAGCACGCCCGACCAAGCGATGGCCATGATCCTGGTCCTAGACAAGAACGCGTTGGTGGAGAAACAACTCCATGCTCGACACTACGCTGAGACAGGAAGTCAATCTAGCCAATTAAGTGGCGGCGGTGGCCGTGGAGGAGGCCGAAGTGGTGGAGGCAAAACAATGCCAAACTACCAGAACCGCAACCAGGGCAATCAAACCAAGCAGCCGGGCACAAGCGGCAGAAATCTGAAGTCCCGGGAAGTCACAAGAAGAGGACCGACGAGGAGCAATGGCAATATGAAGACGACCGCGCGAAAAGAAACTGCTTTCGTTGCCATCAGCCCGGGCATTTCAGCAACGAATGCTCCGAGGAAGTCAAGAAAGAGCGCGGTGATGTCGCGAGCAACGACAGTGATAACGTCCGCAGCCAAGCAAACCTGACTCTTTCGTATGGTGTATCCTGTCACGAACAACAAGGGCCTGCGCGAAAGCAGGATGACCGTGGTTGGGTACGACGAGCCGAAGAGCCGAAGGAAACCAGGGCCTCGTACGTGACGAAGCCTGTGTATCGCCCCGAACAATGGGTATTTGATAATGGGGCAACTCAGCACTTAGCTGGGGACAAGCGATACTTCGTGAACTACCGCGACCTTACTCCAGACGAACGCGCAAAAGCTACCGTCCATGGGTACAATGGCAAAAGCTCGCCTATTGGCATTGGGTCGATCGATCTATGGGTAGATGTTGAAGGGGATCCCGTAGTCCTCCGTGTAGAGAACGTGTACTACTCGCCAAAGAAGAAGAACCTGTTCTCGCAGTCGGTAGCAACTGAGCAGGGGTTCCAGATCGAGTACGACGACGCCACTCGTGAGTACAGATTGAGCATGAATGGGTCAATTGCGCTACAGACAAAGATGCAGCCATGTAAATTGTGGATATTCACTGCGCAAAACGAATTTCTGGCGGGGAAGAAGCAGTTTGAAGACCCACAGATGCCAAAGGCGATGGTCAACTTCGCCATTAGTGATGGTGTGGCTGATTTGCAGTGCTGGCACGAGCGACTGGGCCACCTATGCCCGCAATCTGTGAAGCAAATGGTCGATCAAAATCTTGTCGAGGGCATGATGCTACGAAAGCGACAATTCGACTTGTGTGAGGCATGTCAGTTAGGGAAGCAACGAGCCAAGACTCCACGGAAGTGTTTGGAACGAGGAGTTACACGCCGCCCTCGTGACTGGGCTATAACAAAACACCCTGATTTGACAAGCACTGGTCGCCAAGATTACGACTTACCAGTCGTAGGGGGGAGTGGTGGTGAGGACGCCATTGGCAGCGGCAGTCGTGACTCATTGCTGCCAAGAAATGAAAGCAGCCCAGAAAAAATAGTCCCGCCATGGCTACAAAGACAACTGCCAACATACAGTGATGATGTCGTGCTGCATCCTGAGATTGCTAGTAGAACCAAGTCGAGAGAAAGCAGCCAGAATACGGCACATCTCAACGGTCCCAGCCAAGATACGGTTGACTCCAGCATAAGCAATGACTCAGTCGAATTTTCCCCAGACAATGACTCGTCGCTAAGGAACGCCGAACTGATGGCAGAGATGGTGCTCAATGATGCCGGTGAAGAACCAGAAACCCATACACCTAGTAACACTGAATCAATGGGCACGCGGAATGGGCTAGTCGAGGTGGCGGAACCGGAAGACGACGACGTCGGCTTGGAGGAACTGCAAGTATATGCAGCTCTCGCCGCGATCGCGATGATAACAGAAGCGCCAAAGCCGGAGCAACGAATTTGGCACGAGTCTGAAGTGAGAATCCCACGTACTGTAACACAAGCTGCCAATTCACCACAGCGAGCTGAGTGGTGGAAGGGGATGGAGAGGGAACTCAAAGCAATGGAAGAAAAAGATGTCCTGGAGTTGGTACCAGAAAGTGAAATGCCTGAAGGAACGAAACTACTGGAGACGATGTGGAGATTTCAAGCTAAGACAGATGATCTTGGAAATATTTTGCGGTACCGTCCGCGTCTGTGTGCTCGAAAATTCCTGGGATCGACTTTAACATACAGAACACGTTGCGAGGATGACGTCGTTCCGGATGCTAGTGGCGCTGTGCAAGATACTGCACTCGCTTGCGTTCCAATGTGATATTAACACAGCCTACTTGAATGCGCGACGAAAAGTTGCACGCTTCATCCGACACATTGTGGGGTTTCCACTCAAACCAGGATGGCTCTACAAGGTGAAAAATGCTCTGTACGGCCTACATGAAAGTGGGCGTGAATGGTATGACGAGCTGCACGGGTGGTTGACTGGAAAGGGCCTGCAAAGAAGTACGACGGAACCTTGCCTGTATTTCTACTCTGAAGGAGAAACAATTGCCCTAGTGCTCGTTTACGTTGACGATGTTATCTGTACAACAAACGATGAGAGCTGGAAGACCAAGTTCTTTGCCGACCTGAACGAGAAGTACGGGATTAAGGACATGGGGCGTCTGCATAATTACCTTGGTGTTCAAGTGGACTGGAGAGATGACGGTGTACTCCTGCACCAGACCAAGTATGCGCATGACGTACTCGAACGTTTCGGATTTGCTGAAGCAGTTGGGTGTCGCTTGCCGATGGACACGACAGTGAAGCTCAGGGCGGCGACCGAGGGAAGTCAAGTGCCGCTTTGCTTTCTGCCCTGCGTGCCTGACTACGTAACAGAAAGTGTGCTGCAGTACAATACTTGGTTCTCCGAGTTAACGCTGTCAGCTCAGGTCGGTGGTGATCTTCGCGAATATACACTCCGATCTATGGAATACCGGCAGCTCATGGCATCTATGTTTGGTAATACTCACCGCCCAGCTGAATCGGTAATTGATCGCTTCTGTCAGGAAATGGACGCTGGTAGAGATAAATGCCTATTTCAAATCGACAAAATCGATTTTATGGCATTAAATGACTAAATTTTAGTCAGTTGGAAGTACAGGATCTACAGGCGATTGTGTCTGCAGTGGCGCTGAACCATACTACCAAGAGTGTTTCAATGCGACCTGATACCCGCACTATTTCGGCTGGTATGACCAGGAGCGCCGAAATGTGGAAATGGCTAGCCCACGGGTTGTTCTCAAAGCGTGCAGCCGAACACTCGCTCCTGCAATCATTTGCCAATACTGACGTTGATAGCGTTAGTCATACAGACATGAAAGCTTTTTTTTAGCTGTGATCATGTCTGAACATCCAGAAGAAGAGTTGTGTGGCACCGCTCCTGGGCGGATCAAAGAACGCGAAGCAACACTACTCCAATTTCCTGGGTGCCTAATCGATAGGTTCACCCCAACCCCTCAAACTCTCGTGCTTGATACTCCTGTCCCTCATCTTCGAACTTTCAGTGACGATGGAGCAAGTAAATGGGTTAACGTCATCGTCCCTGGTATAGGTCAATGTCAAGTTCCTCGCCTAGAGTTAGAGTTTCATGAAACGTATCGCGCAGATGCCTGTTCACGTTCATTAAAATCGCTCTCGATCGGACTCAACAAAGATGCAGAAACTGATGTAGAGTCTGGAGGGCTACTTCAACTCCTGACTGCAGTTGGAGCTTCATTGGCAAGTTTAACACTCGATGGACCACGAATGGAGCTCAATGAGAATTTGATACTTCAAAGTTGCCCGAATTTAGACGAGCTGTCACTATACGGAGGATTGGTCGATGTGCATCTCGATTTCAGTGCTTACCGTATCCATAACCAACCGATACCGGAATTGATATACCACTGGCTCGACATATCAGCTCTCGCTGCGGACTGAGTGATCCTAAAAAACCACTGTCAAACTGTGTGCGAAAGTTGCGCGTTCGTCTTACTGAACGATACGACGGATGGACTGTTGTTGCTGGCTGCTATAAATCCCCGAGCTTTTCTCGTGATATGGAGTCTCTACTTCATATGCTGGAAGTGAACCGACGTTTGGAGTACTTCTCTGTGATTGTGCCAATAGAGCACCACTGATACATGGACACTTTCAGACAACATCACCTCAAGCAAGTCAACGCTTCATGAAAGCGGCTTCCGATCGAGAGGAAAGTGGCGTTACTGAGCGTGTTTTCGCCACGAAAGCAGACGCCGCTATCTGATGAAGTGAAAGTTTGCTGTACGCTGGTATCGCATTTGGACCAGTCGGTGATGTCGACAATATTCAACCTTTTAGATCTTCCGGTGCTGCGGCAAGTATACTTCGAGTCAACTTGATACCGGGATGGGGATTTAGTTGATCTAGCGGATAGCCTTCGAGAGCAACGTGGTCGGATGCAAAAGCTTCCTTAGCTGTGGCCATAGTCGTTAGAATGAGGGTCATCGCGAGCAGTCCCCAGACGCAGCGAAAGTGCATTGAGCTTCTTTGAAAAAGTCTCGGAAGTCGGATCTGAAATGCTTTTGAGTTCTTGGCGGTTGATTTGGTAATGAACGGCTGATTCCAGTCCCAAGAACAGGATTGTCGAATCGCAACCCCCACAAGGTTCCCACACAGAACTACAAAGAGATGGGAAATTTTAATTTCAGCCGTAACATAGGCGCATTACTTGAAGTATGTAAAGCTTGCACAGTATTGTACAGAGGAATTAAATTAGATAAGTAGATTGGTCGCATTTGAAAAAAAAAACGGAAGTAGATCCGTGTTCGCTGGATAAGTAGACTTCAGTAGCATTCCAGATTTAGTAGTGCGACGTCTTACTTGCTCTCCGCATGGCCAAAGCCCTCTAGATAGGACCCGCCCCTCTTCTGGGCTCGCAACTGCCGCCACTTCTCGAACCTCCCCGTCGGCATTACCAACATCTCTGTCGGGGTCCCAAGAATCGCTGCCAAGTGCCCTGTCGGGTCTACCACCCGCTGACCCAGACGTCACTAGTGGCTTCATTGATCCGTCCCGATATCATCGACGTGACGGGTGACGATGAAAGCGACGGTGACATGGCAGAAGTATTTATTTATCGACTCTAGTGAAGTTTTCACGCCCGATAATGTGTGAGTCGTACGAACTCATCATTGGTTCAATTTGAAAGCGTCGTTAATGCAATAGCCTCACGTCTCGGTTCCGCAGGACGCCGATCGTATTCTCGTGTAGCCCGATGAGCCTCCTCCAGTCGTTGTCGCCTGAGTTCAGGGAAGCGGCGCACAAGGCATATGCGTTTGCCAGCATCGCCGTGGATACTAGCAGTGACCAACACAGAGGGCATCGAACTCTCGCCCCAGGAACGCGTGTTGGAGCCACGGTCAATCCAACAATGAACAGTCTACATACATGCTTTAGTTGTAGTGCACTTCTCTTCTTCTTCTTCTAGTCTGCTCAGCGGTCCTATCTGAAATTCCTGACCTACTTATAAGTAGGTTCGGAATCTACTTACGTTTTTCCAAATGCGACCAATCTACTTATCTAGTTTAATTCCTCTACATATTGTATAATATACAAGATGATTCAGTGAAACGCGCTGAGATCTGCCAAATCGTTGAGTGATGCTACAAACACCGACTCCGTGACGGTGTCTGTACAGTACGACGGAGTCTCCGTCATACTGTACAGACACCACCCTTATGTTTTCCCTCCCTTCAAAGTTTTATTTCTTAGAGGTTTTCGGAATGTTTGTATTCTGTTTGTCCAATCTATTTCAATATCGACGACGGATTTGACAGGATATAAACATGTAGGTGGGGAAAACGTAATGGTGATGTCTGTAGATGTATTACAAGTTCCTCAGCTGAGATGTATGCCTCGTCCAGTTCTTTTAGATGCAAATAAAGGAACGGGTGTGGCTCATGCTTCATGATCTGTTTGCAGCAGTACAAACAGCCATGATCATCGTAGCATCGGTATGATCTATCACATTAGCAGTTGTTTCTTTTCGTCAGATCTACACATTCATTACTGTAATTTAGAGGTGCCAGGAAAGGAACATGTATTGGGAGTTAACAATGTTGACGGACTACTGCTAGCGTTTCACTAGTAATTCGAGGGGAGGAATTATTAAACATGAAT